>QFFB01001410.1:3205-35354 GCA_003316465.1 Ramaria cf. rubripermanens
CTATGACCGTTGACCGAGCTGTACAGAAGGAGCCCTTAGTAGATATAAAACACACCATTGCTGAATGATGATCAGCAATGTCATCTCCAGCTAAGGCTACCCATGCTCAAACTGCGAACCAAGAACACGAGCTAAACTGTTTACCCGCTAAATCAACACGCTCTAGGTGGCAAAGCCCGGCTGCTCCAAAATCCCCCGTACGTTGGCGAAAAAAGAAGATCATGGATGATTTGGATATTTGGGATGAGGGAGATGATAATATACTTGGTATATTGTGCTGACAGACACCACACCATGCACTAACTTATTTTTACGTAGCCCATGATACGAAGTCATGGAAGTCAAAGACATATCAACATTTTAATGTGTCGCTTCAGCGACATCAGGATGCGCAACAGAATTCCCACCATCTCACACATGTATTCACATGCAAATATGATCCGAAAAACCATCCAACCCAGACCCGTGATCGTATGAAAGCTAGTTCTGGTACATCTAATCTTGACCGTGCAGTTGAGGCTTGCAACAAGCAGCGAGGAGTGAAGGCCTATCCAAATCGATTGCTGCGTCATCTACTGCACCAACTCTTAGCGCATATCCTGAAGACTCAATTGAGGCGTACATTGATGCTCCTGCACTTTCCCCCAATGTCACCAAAGATGCTGGTGGTGTTCTCACATACTGGGACCATATGAGTATTAAACGTCCCAAGCTTGCAAAATTTTCCATGGCATATTTGACGGCTCCAGGTGTGTAGTCTATGGAAAAGAGTTATATGGATGTGCTGACATCACAGCAGCCTCATCCATTGACGCAGAGCGAGCATTCTCAAAGGGGAGACTGGCAGTCAATCACCTTCAGCACAACACATCCTCACAAACATTTCATGCCAAGGTTGCGTTAGCGTCCTGCATGGACACCCCTCTTTGGCCTGGCCTCAGCGATGTTACAAAGGTGTTGGAGCCAGAACCAAAGAGTGTAGGTGTTGAGCATCAAGAGAAAGCAACTGACGAGGAGATAGTTGAAATAGAATAGTCAAAAATACTGGTAATCTACATATTACCAGTATATAACACCTAAACCTGCAGGTGCACCTGCAGATACACCCGGTTTAACCCATACCTGCACCTGCACCTGTAGCAGCTAAGTTGGGTCGGGTCTGGTCACCTCTCATGAGACACCTGCGGGTCTAACCTGGTCACCATCCGGGTCAACCCATGTCGGTCCCTAGCCTGTAGGACATCTCTTCCGCTCAGCCACAACACACAAACCCTCCCCATCCGTCCTCTTGCTTTCTTCTCACTTCTCTTCCTGCACCTCTTCCGCATCCGCCTCGGCCAACAACGAGATTGAAGCATCCGCCTTCCCTAACGCATCCGCCTATTCCCTGGTATCTCAGCTCAGACACAAGCTCAGTTTGACTGACATTTTTGTGATCTGTAGTGTCGGTGATCCGGCGATTTCTTGCATTGACTCCTGCACAAGCCCGCCAGTTACAGATTCCCCAACATTTTCTGTCTGCATCACATACGTCCCGCGAGTGGTTGAAGTCATGACCCCTAAAACCTCAGCTAAGGTCTGCATGGTGAGCTGCATGGAGGACTTGGTTTCTTGCGCAGATTTCTGGGCAGTTCCTGTGACAGATTCTGGAACGTTTTCTCCCCCAGAAACGATGACTCTGCAGACGAACTAATATTATTGTAAATGAAATGTATTGAAATTAATTAAACTGTTTCAATGATTATACTTACCATTCAGGCTTACCATATTATCATCTAAATGTACTGTGTCACTGAACATGTATAGAACCAGAATACATCCTTACGCAAGTATGAAATAGCTCAGTTATCTTTATTGCCTCGGTTTTCACCCATTTATAATTATACCTTTGATACAATACATCGGCAGTTTGAATCCCATTCATGCTTCTATTAAAAATGTAAAGGGAAGAGGAATTTAATTAAGTAATACAGTACCTGGTAAATAATCAAAACAACCTTTCAGCGATGCAAATATACAGTATTGGTACAATTATCAGAGCAGGCCCCATTCTTAATTATTGCTTGTTGATTACCCAATACAGGATATGGACTGATATAGACTGATATGATCGACCTGTATATAATAAGGTATACCTGATGTGATAATGCCTTGTCTGGGTCTTCAGCCTTATCTGGCATTATCATGGCAGTAGCTGCCCTGATGGCCTGATAGCCCTTATCTGGCATGATATGTGAATTTGTGTTTTTCTGACAGAGTAGCCTGGTGGAGAGGCTGTGATTGTAATGAGCATTTGGAAGGGAATCAGCGATGGACTGAGTTTGGCTCTGCCTCGGGTATCGGCGATAGGCTAGCCGGCGCTGATTCTGACCAAAAACTTACAGAACGGTGTGCCATCGTCGCTGCAGCACAACCCCGTCCACACAAAGCAGAAACAGAGCCAATCGTGGTGCAATTACTACAGAGGTGTCATCACCGTGACCGATGTGATCTGCACAAACCTTCTGCTCTATCTAAACCCGCCCATCTCATGTCTTCTGCGTTCAACTTGCGACGCCAATATCAGCTATGAGCTGCACCGGTATCAGGGTGTAGTGCCGCCTCGCACCCCCTTCTTAACTCAGCTTGTTTTTGTATTGACAATGGCTCCCGTCATACCCACCATGAAGCCCCGATGAGACCTCACCTCTCCACAAACCAGATCATCACTATAGCACATCGAATAAAACGACCACGCGGAAAAGTGTCTCGTATGCGGATGGAAGAAGCTCATCATATTCGCCACTGGCACAGTGCGGTGAGCGACCCCATGGATACGATTCCGGTGTCGAGATGGTAATAGTCCTATTCACTGGTGAGTTCATAGTGGCTTATGACTTTGTCATCTGGATGGGGCTTCACTCTGCATTGTGTCGAAGACCTCCTTCTAGGGCCTGTCACGCTCCATCCTAGAAATTTTCATATCCACAGCCCGCTGACACGGGAATTCACGAGCTATTATATCCCTTCCCTCGACTGCATTGTGACCTCAGGTGCTTGTTCAGGAAGCTAGGGACTCGTTTCACGGCAAACTTGTGGCATCAATAGATGATATTGTAATCCTACATAGCTTGTGGATGGTATTCTGTCATCTTATGTCCGCATGCCCAGGATCCGTCTTGGATCCACCTTTCTCAGCTGCGCGGCCATGTGTCGACCCAGGACCAGGACATCATACTAACCAATGCTCCCCAATCCCACATCACTTCTGGGATCGGTACGTTTAAATCCACCTTGATTCCTTGTTCATAGTCCATTTCGCCAGAGGAGCCTGACCTGGCGAGTTCCCATGTGAGTGGCGCCTTGCCAATAAAGATTATCATCAATTGATGCTACAACGCAATGAATGACCACATGGAAACACGCCATGGCTAGAGGTGATGATCGTCGTATGTCTCATGATCCATCTTTGGCAGGTGTCCGGATGAGGGTTCAATCTCTCCATCACATGCGAGTTCTCCTTCGAGAGCTTGTCTAAGGCTCGTCTAGACTATTTCAATCTGGAACTCGCTGACGTGAAACCCATTGGAAGCCAGTTGGAATGCACTTCTTGACCTTAAACTATGTCAATACAATGCGATAACATTTGGTCGCTCGGGCCCGTTGGCGATGGCTAATACTTGTGCAATTGGGCATAATACAATTCTGGCACATGGCTTCCATCACGCTCGCCACATGGCAGTTATTGACACTGATTGATGATCTTGTGACTCGCTTGCGGTCAGTTTAGTATAAGTATGGCTTGCACGATGGGCTACTCTTACCATAGTTCACTACAACCACCTCAAATAACTTGTTACTCTACATATCATCGCTTTGATCATGTCCTCTCCCCAGGATGCCGCGGCTGTTATTCAGGCGCAGTCTGATGCGTAAGTAGTAATCCTTCACGCAACCAGGCGACTCTCACTAGTAATCTCAGCATGGCATTTATATGTGTCTCCTTCGCTGCTACTGGTAAGTGTACATACCACTGCCCATGTAGTGCCGTTCACAAAAGTGATGATATATTAACGCTGCTAATGTTTGACACTCTCATCACTCTGCCCTACGAGATAAGGCATGTTTGGCGCAACAAACGCAAACTAGGCTCTATACTTTACATTCTGGCTCGTTACCCAACACTGGTGTTGCTTCTCCTGGCCATCTATACTAATCTCTTTGTGGGGCCACTCCAGGTGAGTGAGTTCATGACTTGCTGAGTGATGTGCTCACACAGGCGTATTTAGTATGGTGTTACATCTTATATAAAAATATGAAGATTCACCTTAATTAAGGGCCTGTAATACCCTGATTCACCTGACAAATGCTGTGTTCATGTTGCCTCTCATAGGAGTACAAGGTGGGAATTTCATATATTCTCTAAGTAAATAGACCTAACCACAATGAGGTCATCCAGGACTTTTGATGGCAAGAGCATATGCTATCTCTAGGCATAGTAGACTGGTCTTTGCAGGACTTGGGCTCCTTCTTCTTGGTAGTGCTATCATTGATATGGTAGGGCTCTCTGTCTAAACCTTGTACAAGTGCAAGGTATCAACAATATCATACAGGTCCAAACTATTCTTGACAAGTGCATTCTTACAAGCTCCCAATTTAAAACTATTTTTTGTATGTGCTATCAGGGGCTGTCTTACAAAACTATACTGACTTAGCCTTTCAGGTGTAAGACTCATTCTATGCTCCATCTAATGCTGTCTTTGACTCTCCCAATCAAGTGTCAACTGTTTCTGGTGCCATGACAATACTGTTTGACACTGTAGTTGTTGGAGTAACTCTTCAAAACACAATTGAAATTATCAGACTTCAAAAAGGACTTGAAGTTGGGCACAAGCAGTCACTCAGTTATCCGCTATTTCAACAAGGTATGCAGTTGGTTTGGACTTTTAGGTAGTGTATAGCTGAAATCCATGATAGGTCTTATTCAATATGGGTAACAATCTCTACTGTTTATAGTTCATGGATCTCTTCTGATTATTTGTCAGATTTGTGCTTACTGTTTCTCTTGCTGTAGTTATCACAGACCAGGTATTAATACTAATGTATTATTTGGAGTTAACTAAATACTTGTTCTTATAATATAGGTATTGCGAGTGAGTAAAATGCTAATAACTATATCAAATTCTAGGTTTTTTCTTAGGCTATATAGGCAAGCCTTTAAGGAATATTGGGCACTATTGAGAACAGGTTAATATTTCTCTCAAAATATTAACATGTACATAAGTTAGCTAATATTTCACCCACAGTTTATCTACAATTATTGTCTGCCACTTTCAATTGAATCTTCAAGAGAGAAACCAACACCCAAATGGCAGCTCCACATTCCCTTCTGTTCCTGTTACAAGCTTTCATGGTACTGTGCAGAGGGTCCACAATGCAGTTGTAGATGAATTTGGAGACTCACAGTTGATAGAGTCGCTTCAGACTGGAACATCCAATCATGAGGAGGTGACAGATCAGGAAGTTCCTCAAATAGTTGATAGGGATGGGATTGAACTACAGGAGTTCCCATGGGCTACTGGAGATATTGGTGATACAGAATCTGGTGCTGTTGCCTCAGGGGAGCAGAGACACTATTTTTTGACTGTGACTAATACACTCTTCCAAGGATCTGGGACTCAATGTATATGATGGCAGCTTATGGGCTTTGACACACTATTGGGCCAACACAAACATAACACAACCATTCTTTAGATCCTATTATTTACTCTTCTATTATATTGCAATGCTTGGTCACTACAGCTCTCAGCTATTTATGTTCCTAGACCCAGTATGACCATAGACCACCTTCCCCATCAGATTTAAGTACAGTCTGTACAGATGCACAATCTATTGTATCTTCCTGTGGCATCTCCTTGGTCCTGAATGCTTATTGCATTCACATATATAAGATATATGTGAATAACTAGGCTACACCACAATACAACGAAACAAGCTTGAGTGTGCAGTGTCCACCTTAATGATGATCCAGGCCACAAGCTACTAATCAGAGATGGAGCCAAGGCTTATTTATGGTGAAATCTGAACAGAAGTCCAAATGGGTGCTTGTTGACACATCACATGACCTCTGGAGTTGCATGCAATTGGTGGCTTGGGGGTTGGAATCTGGGGTAGCCGGGCTCTCATATAGGACCCTATGAAACTTATAGAATCACTGACAGAGGTTTCATCCATCATATTTGTGAATATATATATACACATTTCTGTGTTCTGAGGCCAGTAAATCATTGTTCATAAGATGTCATGGTCACTGTCAGCTCTCAGACTCTGCTCACATCACAGGAGCATGTTGCAGTGGAATTGCATGCTTCCACACAAGCCCATGCCAACAGGTTTTTTTTTTAATTTGGTGCAGGCACATTGTAATTTTGATGCATTTCAACCACCATACCACTGCAATGGTATGCTGATGTGGGAGTGACATATGATTGGGTGGGATAGGATCCCAAAGTTAGTGATATATTACAAACGTGATATAGCATATATTGAGGGTGGAGCTTCATGTGGTACACATGTGACTCCTCCAGCATGATGAGATCTGCTGCTGCACCTTGTGGGTGATTCAAGGCTTCCGCAGACTGGGCAAGTATACTTCTAGGTTTGGATCTGTATGGATGCAGAAGACAGAGCTCACCTCCGCTGAGTCCCATCCCACAAGGGTAACATAAACATTGGAGTCCTCATGCTGGATGCCTTGGAAATGAGAGTGATAGTCTGATGCTTTCTGTGTGAGTCCAAGCAGTTTGGTTTTGGCTGACTCAAACACATCATGAGAAACCTGTCTTTTTGGCAGCAATGACGATTTCAACTATGCTAGCTTCAAAGACCTGGGTGGGAGGGAATGATTGTAGATGAGTGTGGAATAAGGCAAACTGAGAAGCACAAATGTCAACGATTGTGGCAATGAAAGTAGGGTAGATGGATGATTTGATAAAATCTTCATGAGCTTTTACAGAGTCCTGTTATGATAAATAATGTATTTATATATTTCCTGAGTTGAACCATTAATACCTCATCATTATGCGATCACTAATTCACTGTTACACTGAGGTAACACACCACTAGCATCAGTGGGATTCACTGATCAGAATATTATTGAACTCATATGTGAATCATATGACATCATGAGTGTCTCATGTGATCAGGGAGAACAAGACCCCAATTGGAGACCAACCATCTAAAGGACAAATTCGGTGTGATTAAAGATTATATAATCGCCAGGCCACTAGACCATTTGATCATGCTACACTATTCGGAAGTAGTGTACAGGGCCATTGGAACTTGTGGAATGCGAGTGGAACGGAGTACCAAGAGTATTCATCGAACAGCTGCCCAAGGAACAGGGCAAAGAGGGCACAAGTCCCTATACATGCATTGACATGCATTTATTTGAGGAATTTCAAAGATTTGTTTTTCCTATTGTTTCAAATGACATGATTCACTGATTACAATTACTATTCTATGTTGTAAAGGGCTTTGTATCTCCTGACCAAATTTTCCTAACATTCCATCCACCTGACCACTATCCTCATCATGATCACTACCTGTCAGACTGCATGTTGTCACCCATTTGTCCACATGCATTGATTACCCCATTAACTCCAGATGTTTTATCACAGATTATCTGTGACAATGTAGTCCCCAACTCCAACTGAAAGGAGGGGAGGGTTCTGTGGGCAAGATGTGTCTTGGATATGCATGTGACTTTATGGATTATGATTCTTAGTCAGCCTTTTGAGCCCATCATAATCCTTCTTTTCATTTCATTTCCTGCCCAGTATTACATGCCCAACCCTGTGTGCCCGACTATGCTTTAAATACTCAACGCTTTGGACGTGAATGAAAAACATGGGATACCTCTGCAGTCCTTCATAAGTAGCCCTCCTTTTCATGTCTCATTGAATCCTGCTGTCCTCACGCCTTTGCTGACTGACATACTCCTGCTTTTAGGGGCTTCAGCTTGTATTGTTTTTGTGCCATGTTGTATTGCTTGCTGCTTCCTTACTTCTTGGTCATGTCCTCATCTTCAGCTCTGTTGTCCTCTCTGCCTGCCCCTACTCTGTCCCTTCCTTTTCCCACTGCCCTTTCCTTGTCAGACAATATCTTGCATGCTCATTTACTCTCCCATTCACGTGCATTGTTGATTTCTCTTGCAGCGAGGATAGGTCTTACATTGTTTGCCAGGGTCAAGCTCCATAAAAATTCCCTAATTGATGCCATTCTCCCTGTCTTTCATGCCAATTGTACGGTGATTTTGTCACTGTCCCTTGATGATCTTTGCCAAGTCTTTATTCAGCATCTTCCCGCCATTGCTGGTTCTGCTCTACCTCATTCTGAGTTATCCTGGGTGCTGATCATCTCCGATTGCATCCATGCTAAATATGGCCCTGTCTTTTTTTCCCTTCTGTGTGAGCGTTGAGTTGCCATCTGTTCTTCCACAAGTGCTGTTCCTTGCGGATTGCCTGTTATGCCTGTCAACCTGGAAATCCAGCAGTGTAATGTCGCATCTCTTTCTCTTCCCTCTTTGAAGGTGTTGTCCTCATTGCAGATACCCATGAATGTCAAGGCCAACCAGCCACAGCACCAGGACAAGTTGAACATCCTTGATAGAAGCAGGGGTCCAACAGTGTTATGACGGAACTGAATCGTGGGTGTGGCAAAGGTGGCAAGCGGCACGCAACATTTTTTGTATAGCTGGATTGGGTTAGCAGAGCACCAATCACATTATGTGATAAGAGAAAGCATGCCATTACACCACATTCCAAAGCTGACAAAAAATATTGAACACCATGGATCCCAATGTTTGCTTTTCAATGATCGAGGCTGGCATGCTTTCACCCACAAGAATAAATAAGAATGCCTCCAATGCATTAGGACTGGAGGCCTCTGCTTGAACCAAGTCCCTGTCCCTCACATATGCGATTGCCTGCATAGTGATAACTCAACTTGTTAAGATTGAAATGCGGGACACATCACATAAGGAAGTAAGCAATGGATTACAGCAAGGAGGCACCTCGACATGCTGTACATAGTGATTTCATTGTTATGTAAATACAAGGAACTGCAAGCAATCCCCACCCTTTCAATTGTCCTCTTTACATTCATTAAGAATTCATTAAGAAACAAGTGGAGTCGGGGACAGGTGCCATAGTGCCACTATAGGATATAAATATTGTAGTACGACCTGTATGTTACAATAGTTAGAATTTAGTCCATACTCACTCTGAGTCAAAAATTAGTCTGCACTCAAATTGCACACAGTCTACAGTGACTTAAAACATCACTATAGATTCATACTTGCTGTTTTATACAGCTTTGAAGCCTGCTTTAGTAGTATAACTATTGCGACTTGTCTGCTCATAGATCAACTTCTCTGAGCCATCACTGGGTAATCCCTTACTCCACTCTTTGTCAATATCCGAGAGCCGAGTTTCTGGTTGCCATGACCCCCATCAGGAACCTGTGATTACATCATCAGGTACCTTGACAAATCTCTGCACGGGCGATCGACTATTTCAATAGCAATTCACCAATCTTCCAATCACTCAATTGCTATTACCACTCACATGCTCATCTTGGAGACTTTAATTGCCACACTAGGAGCATTAATTAGTCATCAATCGCACTTTGTTCCCACAGGCAATACTCATTGAGCAATCATTTCATTCATTTGCACAGATGAAATAACAGGCTTAATAATCTCTAACAACAACAAGTCCCAAGCTAGGGCAAACCGAAACATCATGTCAGAAGTGGACAGCAACATATATTACACCATTATCTTGTAACATAGGTATTGTGAGTGAGCAAAATGCTCATAACTATACCAAATTCTATTTCATTTGCTTATGCTATGTAGGCAAGACTTCAAGGAATATTAGGTGCTATTCAGAACAGGTTAATATTTCTCTCAAAATACCAACATGGACATAAGTCAGCTAATATTTCACCTACAGTTTATCTGCAATTATTGTCTGCCACTTTCAGTTAACTCTTCAAGAGAGGAACCAGCACCCACATATCAGCTCCACACTCCCTCCTGGTCCTGCCATAAGCTTTCATGCTGCAGTGCAGAGGGTCCATAATACAGTTGTAGATGAATTTGGAGACTCACAGTTGATAGAGTCACTCTGTTCTAGAGCATATAATCAAGAGGGGGCAGATCAGGAAGTTCCTCAAGCAGTCGATGGAGATGGGATTGAATTGCAGGAGTTCTCATGGGCTACTGGAGACATTGGTGATATAGAGGAATCTGGTCATGTTGCTTCAGGTGAGCAGAAATGCTACTTTTTGACTGTGACTAATACACTTTACTAAGGATCTGGGACTCAATGTGTATGATGGTAGCTTCTGAGTTTTGACATAGTATTGGGCCAGCATGAAACACCGACTCAACCATTCATTAGATCCTATTATTTCCCCTTCTATTATATTGCAATGCTTGGTCACTGCAGCTCTCAGCTATCTATGTTACCAGAACCAATATTGTTGTGAAATAAATATGTCTACGTGTATTTTATAGCTCACTCCGAGTGAACTGTGCCATTCTGGCATTTGAGCAATGTATATGATGGGCTGAACTGCTGGGTCTGGATGGTGTGAAGGAGGTTCGGTTTGGTACAAGTTCACAGGTAATTTAAGTACATGTATTTGTTGGTAGATATATGGGGAATTGAGTTATGATATGGATCAACGGAGTCCGGTAGTGCTGCGTTACCTAGAAAGGGCACAGGGACTAGTCTAGCGGATTTGGCACTTGTGCGATGTGAGTGAAGGGAATGATAAGTTGTATCTGAAAAGTAGTTACTTATACAACTGAGTGACTGGACTAGCTGTAGTAAGATGTAGGGACGAAGATTGTGGCAGGATAAATAAAAGATGGGGAACAGTTGCATGTGTATGTATCTTGGGCACAGAGCTGGGACAGAGCGGTTGAGTGGAGTGGATTTATTACCTACATGACATGTATCTATGCAGCTGAAAAGATGGCCATGGTGATGCGGAGCGTGTGATTAGATGGATGGGGAGCAGGGGAGAATGAGTAATAGGGAATGGGGCCAGTATTCGATAAGGGCAGGTGATAGGATTGGTGGATGCATGTAGTGCGATGCATTCCTGTATTGTAGCCATGCATACCTGCAGTGTAAATGTGATGTGGGCAGTGTACTGTCATCAATCAATAAACTCCGTTAATCATAACAAATATGACCATAAACCATCTTCCTCATTAGCTTTAGCATTGAGTACAGTCTGTACAGATGCACAATCTATTGTATCTTCCTGTGGCATCTTCTTGGTCCTGAATTCTTATTGCATTTACACATATGAGATATATCTTGATAACTAAGCTATACCATAATACACTGAAAACAAACTTGAGTTTGCAGTGTCTGCTAGTAGGTCCCCTGACTTCTCAGTATTCTCCTTTGAAATGATTTCCAATCTCAGCAGGCCTTCCATCTTTCCAGGCAAGTATTCAATGATACAATTGCTGATCTTGACTGCTTGGCTTGGAAGAGCTATATACACAGGCCACACAGATTCCACAGCTACTCAGAGATAACCTTACCCTCTGGAGCAAATACACAAGGCTGACATAAACATTATGTCTTTCATGCCCATATCTGTGTATAGGTTATATACTATCATGTGGAGAGGTGTATAGCCTATGCACAGATTTGGGCATGCAGGACATACAACACCAAGGATGAGGTGTCTTCCATAGTGAGTAGTTGTCAGTGAGGCATATTCTGCTAAGCCACCCACCAGCATCAAGGGTATTGCAACTTCATCATGCTTCAACTCACATTCCCATACCTTCCCTGTCTTGGGAAGATGATTACAGCCTATGATAAGCACTGAAGTATGGACTACTTGTATTAGCAACTGGAGGCTTTGAATATAGCTTAGACCTGTACATGTACATACACTGACCTTGCTCATATTGTTGTTGGTAAAGATTATTAAGCCTGTTATTTTGTCTGTGCGAACAAATGAAATGATTGCTCAATGGGTATCACACATGGGAACAAAGTGCGATTGTGACTAATTAATTCTCCTAGTGTGGCGATTAAAGCCCCCGAAGATGAGCCTGTGAGTGATGATAGCGACTGAGTGATTGGAATATTGGTGAATCACTGTTGAAATAATTGATCGCTGGTTTGTTAAGGTACCTGATGATGTAATCACAGGTTCCTGATGGGGGTCATGGCAACCAGAAACTCGGCTCTCGGATGTGATGAAGAGTGGAGTAAGGGATTACCCAGTGATGGCTTAGAGAAATTGACCTATGAGCAGATAACTAAGTTGCAAGAGTTGTACTACTAGTGCAGGCTTTGAAGCTGTGTAAAACAGTGAGTACAAATCTATAGTGATATTTTAAGTCACTGTAGACTGTGTGTGAGTTGAGTACAGACTAAATTCTGACTCAGAGTGAGTATAGATTATATTCTAACTAGTGTAACATACAGGTCATACTACAATATTTATACTACATTGTCGCAGATAATCTGCAATAAAACATCTGGATTTAATGGGGTGATCGACGCATGTGGACAAAGGGGCAACAACATGCAGTCTGACAGGTAGTCATCATGATGAGGATAGTCATCAGGTGGATGGAATGTTAGGAAACTTTGGTCAGGAGATACAAAGCCCTTTACAACATAGAATGGTGATTGTAATCAGTGATTTGTGTCATTTGAAACAACAGGAAAAAAACAGATCTTTGAAATTACTCAAATATATGCATGTCAATGCATATATAGGGACTTGTTCCCTCTTTGCCCTATTCCTTGGACAGCTGTTCAATTGAATACTCTTGGTATTCCATTCCACTTGCATTCCACAAGTTCCAATGGCCCTGTACACTACTTCCAAATAGTGTAGCATGTTTGAATGGTCTGATGGCCTGGTGATTATGTAATCTTTAATCACACCAAATTTGTCCTTTAGACACTTAGTCTCTGATTGGGGTCTTGTTCTCCTCGATTGCTCGAGATGCTCATGATGTCATATGTTCACATCTGAGTTTGATAATGTTCTGATCAGTGAATCACACTGATGCTAATGGCATGTTACCTTGGTGTAACAGTGAATTAGTGATTGCATGATAGTGAGGTGTTAATGGTTCAACTCAGAGAATATATAAACATATTATTTATCACAACACATATATCCAAGAAACATGAAAGGCTGTGTCTCCTTCTGGAAGAATATGGAATATCCAAGGGCATATGATTTTGGAGAATAGGGATGGGACTTCTTTGTCAATAGCCATGCTGCTTTGGGGGACTGGGGATGATGAATACTGTATAGCTTCACATGTCTTTGAATATCTTTGGAATCAAGTGCCCATCTTGATGATGTTGGAGACTCAATGGTCTGGAGGGGAATAGAGTTTGAAATCACATTGATAGATGGCATGGTCATAATGAATGTGAGCTGATATAATTAATGTGATAAGACTGTGTAGTCTGGCTGGGCTGAACTGAGATGATTGTGAAGGCTGAAATCAAATAGATGTGTGTGGAGTTATTAGAGTTCAGAACTCCGGAGGTCTGGAGCTTCAGTATCACAGTCTTTACATACTACTTCCTTGTGTCCCAAGCCTAAAGCTACATACCACCCTGGCAATGATGACAGTATCAGTGACAACAATGAGGACTTATTTTCTTGCCATCCAGTAACAAGTTGCAAGTTTGTTAAGTTCACTGATGTTACCATGAACTTTGGAGATTGGATGTCTGGAGGTCAGACTTTGAAGGAGTGCAAAGGGAGTTGGGATTAGGCTTCAACTTATGTGTTGTGCCACCTACTATTGTTCGATCCCTAATTTTGGAGATCAGAGGTTAAGAGGTTCAGAGGTTTGGACTTGGAGTTATCTCTAAGTAGTTTCTAACTATGGAGATAGTGATGCAAGAAGGCAAGATGGTGGTAATGGGGAAATAAGTCAATATTCTAACTAAGGAACTGATACAAGATTGGAGGACTATTAGTATGTCATATTCTAATTATATCCTAAGAGCATATAACAAGAAGTATATAAGAGTCAAATAACAAGCAGCGTTCAAAATTGGATTGGAGGTTTGGATTGGACGGAGTACAAGTAATCTACTTTGGGTCATGAATAGTGATTATACTTTAAGAGGCATATAACAAGAACTGGAATGGGATACAATAGTTACCCAGAGTTTGGAACTCTGGAGGTCTAGAGCTTCAGTGTTAGATCAAGGATCTAACAAAGTTGAAGAACCAGACAACTTCTGTACCAGCTAAAGGGAAGGGCAAGCAG
Source organism: Ramaria cf. rubripermanens (assembly GCA_003316465.1). NCBI lineage: Eukaryota > Fungi > Basidiomycota > Agaricomycetes > Gomphales > Gomphaceae > Ramaria > Ramaria cf. rubripermanens. The sequence continues at coordinate 17,538 of QFFB01001410.1, forward strand.
AAGGCTCCAAATGCTGGGTCTGGTGCTGAGACACACAAAAGCTCAGCCACCACTATTGAAGAGATGCCAGTGAGTCTGTTATTCAATTTGACCTAGTCATGTCTTATTACACTTGCAATATACACAGCCTAAGAAGCACTTCAAGACAAGGATGGTCTAGAAGTTGTAAGTGTTCTCTCCTATCTTGAAGCAGTAGCCTTTGTAATCTATCATCCATCATTCTAGCCTACTGCAGGCAAAACTAAAAAAAAGGTATATTCATTGTTATCTGGGATACATTGTTACTAACAATGCTATTTAGAGTGTCAAGTTGAAGGTTGTTGCCCAGGTGCATATATAACCACATCTCCTCAGTCACTGATCTATATTCTCATATCTGGCTGCTTGTTCCTCAAAGCTGGCTCCTCAGGTACATGCACATCTATGTCTCAATCTTAATGATGACACACTTGTTTGTAGCCCATCGCTGGTCCCTTCAGACCAACAAGATTGTGCAAAAAGGTTTGTTCAATTCATATATTAACAGTATCTGACCATATACAGGTCATTGAGATGCCAGAGCCTGAGAGCATTGATATGGGAGTTGAGGGCAGCAAGGAGAGTGGGGACGAAGAGGAGAGCATGGATGGGGAGGGGAGAACACATGCTATGATGACCAGGCATCCAGCTCTGATGACAACAACAGCGGGGATGAAGAGGAAGAGGAGGGCTGACATATTCATATCATCATCGTCAAACACGCCCAACATTGCTCTGCATTGAGAACCTCTGCTGCTAGCTCTTGGCTCCACCACTGATCAATTGGAATTTAGGGCAAAGGTAGAATGTCAGTGTAATTCCAACATGGGCCTATAGTTGCAGCAAATAACCCAAGAGTAGTACGCAATGAATCGTGCACGTCCTTGAGGAAAGGTCACCCCAGTTTGGGTGCTCCTTTCGATGATCCGAACACTCCTGCAAAGTGCTGTGAATAGCGGTCTCGGCGATGCCCCCAAAGGGGGCATAGTGAGCAAGATCAAGGGTTTGAGCTCACCATTAGACACAACTACCGATAAGGGAGTAGGTCATTGCACTTAAGGTTTTTTCTACTAGTAAGAGGTCAAATAACGAGGTAGACATACGATAATTGAACTAGGGAATTATACATGTGGAATTGAGGTACTTATAGTAAAGAGTGAATGCAGGGGGAGACAGATTGAGAAGGGTGAGAACACCGTGGAGTTAGAGCATGGATTATGACATGGAGTTGGGGTTAAACAACCTTTATGGGGCACGGGGATGGATGGGGTCTAGGAGTGAAACCTGTTGGTTAAACTGGGCTGCTGCTCATCCTTGGTGGCCCTGCACTCTGCAAGGGGACTGTGAATGATGCAAAATGAGGGCAAAGTATTGTGGTACAATGGCGAAGATCATGTTCAGTGACCAGAGAATAGGAGTGAGATCAACTGAGGCCTTGTCACTATTGGCGTGATGGAAGGATGCTAAAGAGATCGACGGAATTTGCTGAACTTGGGGTGTGGAAAACAGCAGTCATGACAGTCTAGTGCAAGCACAATGAATGCAAGTGTGAAAACAGTGTGATGAGAACAGCATTGTGCAAACTGAAATGCAAGTGTGACAAATGCAAGTGCAAGAACAGTGCGATGAGAACAATAGTGTGAGGACTGAAGTGCAATGAATGCAAGTGCCAGAACAGTAGTCAGAGTCCAAGTCTAAGTGTGTGAGTGAAAACAGTTGAATTGAGTGCAAGTGCAAGAGGAGCTGGCTGTATCATAGCTAATCAGTATCGGCCATTATCCTAGATATAGAGAAATACTGTATACAGTATGAGCAAGGGCAAGGGTACTTCAGGGAATGTCACCACGAGCCTTAGTGGAGGGAACTGACTGTTGATTGAAGATTGGTCATCAGCCTAGCACACATGGTATACGTCACACTGACTTCATCTCCATTTGCCTCAGTGTCATTGTCCTCAGAGTCAGGGTCATCGCTGTCGCTACCTGAGTTGCCATTTTCGTCATCAGAGCCAATTACATCACTGGAATGACTTTCTTCTTCAGATAAGTCCTCAGTATTGCTGTCAATCACCATGGCATCAGGTTGGGAGCCAAGTTCCAGGTCGTGATGGGAGGGAGGAGGCATTAGTTCAGACTCAGTCAAGTGGCCATCCTCAGGGTCATAGTCTACTAATGTATCATTAGTTTTCTTTCCCTTATGTGTTAGGTGTGAATTGAGATTGTCACTTGAGCTGTTGCTTCCAGATGGAGAATTGGCCACTGTTTCATACAGTCAGTACAATTTGACTATATGTTGTCATTTGAAGTGACTGACTGCGAGGTATTAACTGAAATACAGTGCTGGGATCAAGTCCTTGTGATATCATCTGTTCAATGAGCTTGTTGACACATGAGCACAAGGGTGTAGAGTGGGGATTGGACACATGATCATATCATAACTATCATGCTTACTTTGCATTTGCTTCACAGCATGCTCCATTATATTGATCTTTGACACATAGATGCAATTAAATTTGGTGACAGAATGTATTGTGAGTGGCTGTTGGTTGGTGGTGGTGGTGGTAGTGGGAAGGAGTTGAAGTGCATTGGACATTCAAATGACTTGACAAATATTTCAACTTGGATGCGTGTATGATAATGCCGGACAAGCTTCTTGTATAAACTCGCGCCTTCATCCATACGCCACCCTGTCGATGTACTTGAAATGATCAGCGCAACTTTCTCAGCTCAAAGTATGCTACCAATGCGTATGGGATCACCTGTCGTCGGGTGCAATGGAGGGAGCATTGACATCTACAGAGGTAAATTACCCTGAATATGTGTCATATTCATTATCTTTTTAATTGAATTATTTAACATGATATGTAGATCCGAAGTCTATCCTTCGACCCCCTCGAACGTTCAATTTTAAGCCAGATGGAGACATGCGACGCCGACTATCTCTATACCTTTCTTTGATCTACCACCGTGAGACTAACGACATCAAAGCCATACTACCAGAGACTATGACCCGATGGGGTAAGGTAAGAATAGCTGACGGTGGCAACAGGATACGAGCCGCTTGCACGGTCAGCCATGCCCAATCTGAGAAGACTCGCGACTCTTCATTTGTCAGGGTGCGTGACTCCCACCATGTTAAATTACCGTTACTGTAGCTAATATCTCGAGTAGTACACACTTCTAGTTCAGAATAATCGACGTGGACGCGATGTACTGGCCCAAATATGCCAGGTATTCTACGGACAGCTGGAGTGTGTTATTGATGTTGTACTACCACGCGCACGAAATATCAACATGCGGTTGGGATGCCACTAAGGTCGTTACCACCTACTCTATCACTATGGCGCCAATAGTGGTTGATTTATGCATGGTAGAATGTGTGGTGGGGTGAGTCAAGCGAGGTATTGTGTGGGGAATCGTTGACAGGAGTGGGGACAATGCATGGACAGTCTTTGTGGATTCCATACAGCAAGTTGGTGTGTATTTACAGCATCTATATACATTATAATGGTGACTAACGTATCCCAGGACTCATACACACTCAATACATCCCACTGCAAGTTGTATAATTTCTACAGCACTCGCCCCACCACCCTCGTGTCGCGGGCACGATCACTCGCCTGACGTGCCATGCGCTATTCACACTAATGGATGTACGAGTGGGGTTAAATCAGCGGCGTGCAGATGAGGTTCATGTTTTTTTTTCTAGCCGTCACATACATACATATATGATGCATGTTTTTTGGTACCTGAAAATCAGTGCTCAAAAGTACTTTTTTTTGGTGCCCTCATAATAACATTCCTGAGCACTGATTTGTCAGTGAAAAAGTTACTGATTATTGCCGTTTGTGTAAATGTTACCGAAATTAAGTGTCGGAGTTTTCTACAGTGCTTGGCTTTGTGGTGAGCGAAGCATACCGCCGTTTCCAGTCGGACTTGTTACTTGTTACTTTTGCTAGAACAGACGGCACGTATCTATATAGCTGAGATCGAGGTGAAGACACGTCAGTGCACATCGAAGCACTTGACACCTCAAGCTACGGTGCACGAGTCTCCTTACTCCTCGATTCCCTGCCGCATTCGTATATCACTCACAAACGGGTTATGCACGCCGCATACTCAATCATCGTCATCGCCATCTCTAGTCGAAGTTCGCGGTGAGTACTGATACGTAGTCTATGGTGCCTCTCCCGGTGTCGTGTTAGATCTGCACGCTCATCGCGTGTACAAATTTAAGATACAGCTGGGCTTCCCCCTTATTACATGATAACACACTAAAAACAAGCGTCTGTGCGAAATGTCCACCTTAATATAGCGATCGAGGCCGCAAGGTTCTGATTGAAGATATAAATATCTTCAAGCGCTTGGTGTGAGGGAGGTGAGAGGCAAGGTGCGAGGCGTATGCGGGAGAGGGGTATTCACCAAGTTGCCAGACCGTGGACAGTTTGAGCTGTCGCTAGCATCTTTATCCTCCAGCCCTTTCTTCATAAAATGACTCAGCTGCAGGACAATACAAGGCATGTCACGCCAGATCGAGGGAGCTGAATGAAGACATTAGACACGGATCATCACTACAAGATCGTACACACTGAATTCCCCCACAAACTCCGCGCGTAGAAAGGGTTTGCGTTTTGGCGTCGATGAGCGATTGCTAGGTTCTACAATCGAATCTGGTCACCTGACGGTAACGTCAAGCACGTGCACAATCACTTGAAACTACTCACAGCAGGCCAGGGATCCGTGAAAGCGAAAAAGCGAAAAAGAAGTTACTGCAACGCGACGAAACACGGGTTCGTATACAGTATGCCCAAGTCTATGTAGGGACACAAGCCAGGTACGTTACGCTTGACGTGTGTGCAGTGTGAGGGGAGGGAGCGACCGTGTGAGCGCATACCGTAAGTGCATGACAACGCTCATTGATTCTTCCCCACGTCGCGGAGATTGTGAGACCGGCCTGGTCCTCTGGCATGCACGAATGCCCTAACAATCGTCATGCCAATCTAATACCAGCCGTCGGCGTGTTGTAGGTAACACTACTCAACTAGTTTATAGCGCGGTGCCAGAGGTCGACGTGAAAATGAAGGTCGGCGGGAGCATCGTTGTCGGTGACACGAGAAGGCGGGCATACGTAGGTACGTGCTTGTGTGTGCGGCGGTGGGCGGATGGGCTGACGCCACGATGCTGCGACAGTTCAGCGGTGTTTGGTGTCTGTCCGGGTTCGAGTGCGTTGCGTGCTGGCGAGCGGAGGGCGTAAGTAGCACGTGGAACGTACGGGGCGTGTGGCGCGTCGTGCGTCGGTCGTCGTCGGCGATTGCGGTGCTGCACGCGGGCCCTAATCTCTGTTATTCGGACACACGCTCTATCCAGCAGCTGAAGTTCCTCCCCGCTCCTCCATTCTTCTTCGATGCTCCCTTCGACGAGTGCTTGTAGTCATGCCTAGATACAGAGCCCCCCACCTCCCGTAACTCCACTGCCATATGCAGTTAACATCCTACCATCCTATATCCGCCGAGGCGAGCAGCTAGCTAGTTAAACAGAACGCGGAATGAAATAGACATTGAGAGGATGTATGAATCTGGACGGAGCTACCGGCAGTCAAAGGAGCGACGCGGGGAAGGGGACCGAGTGGAAGCGAAACGTCATTTACTGCATAGCTCCAGAGAGCAGACTAGGACTTGTTGGTTTGCTGGCCTGATGTGGCGGTAGGCAACTGAATAGCATGGCAGAGAGGCTGTGATTGTGATGACGATTTGGAAGGGAATCAGCGATGGAACTGAGTTTGGCTCTGGCTCGAGTGTCGGCGATAGGCTAGCTGGTGCTCACAACTTACGGCAGGGACTCGCGCCATCGACACCACGACACATCCACAAGCAGAAACAGCGCCCAATTACATCATAACATCACCGTGACCGATGTGACACTCTGCACAAACGTTCTGCTCGCTATCTAAACCCGCCAGTCTCATATCTTCTACGTTCAACTTGCCATCGGCTACCAGCTATCTCAGGGTGTAGTTCGCCCTCCCTTCTTAACTCAGCTCGTTTTTGTATTGACAATGGCTCCCGTCATACCCACCATGAAGCCCCGATGAGACCTCACCTCTCCATAAAACAGATCGTCACTATAGCACGTCGAATCGAACGACCACGCGGAAAGGTGTCACGTATGAGGATGGAAGAAGCTCATACTCGCCACTGGCACAGCGCGGTGAGCGACCTCGTGGATATGATTCCGGTGTCGAGATGGTAATAGTCGTATTCACTGCTGAGTTCATTGTGGCTTATGGCATCTGGATTGAGATTCACTGAGCATCATGTCAAAGACCTCCTTCTAGGGCCGGTCACGCTCCGTCCTGGAAAATTTCGTATCCAATCTGCTGACACGGGAATTCACGAGCTATTATATCCCTTCCCTCGACTGCATTGTGACCTCAGGTGATTTCTCGGGTACCTACGGATTCGTTTCATGGCCAACCTGTGGCACCAATAGATGATACTGTAATCCTGCATAGCTTGTGGACGTTATTCTGTCATCTTATGTCCGCATGCCCAGGATCCGTCTTGGATCCACCTTGCTCAGCTGCCCGGACATGTGTCGACCCGGGACCAGGGCATCATACTAACCAATTTTCCCCAATCCCGCACCACTACTGGGATCAGTACGTTTACATCCGCCTCTATTCCTTGTTGATACTCCAGTTCGCCAGAGGAACCTGACCTGGCAAGTTCTCATGTGGGTGGCGCCTTGCCAGTGAATATTGTCATCAATTCATGGTACAACGCAATGAATGACCACAAGGACACGTGCCATGGCTAGAAGTGATAATCGTTGCCTTTCCTCGTGATCGATCATTCGCTCATGGAGCTAGGATGACATTTAATTTCTCTGTCGCATCTGAGATCTCCTTCAAAAGCCTGTCTACGGTTCGTCTAGAAAATTCCAACCTATAATCTGCTGTCATGGACACCCACTGGTCCCTAGTCGGAATTCCCCCTTTGACCTTAAACTACGTCAATAAAGTGCAATAACATATGGTCGATTGGGCCGTTAGCCATGGCTAATGCTTGTGATGGGGCACAACATAATGCTGGCACATCAGGCTCGCCGCATGGCACTTATTGAAACCGATTGATGATCTTGTGAACCGGCTGTAATCCGTTCGGTATAAGTACGGCTTGTGCGATGAGCTACTCTTACCACAGCTCACTACACCGTCGTCAATCATTTGTTACTCTACATACCATCTCTTCAATCATGTCGTCTCCCCAGGATGCCGCAGCTGTGATTCAGGCGCAGTCTGATGCGTAAGTAGTAATCCTTCATGCAACCAGGCGACTCTCACTGGTGCTCTCAGCATCGCATTTATCTATGTCTACTTCGCCGCTACGGGTAAGTGTACATACCACTGTCCATGTAGAGCCATTCACAAAATGATGATATATTAGCGCTGCTAATGTTTGACACTCTCATCACTCTACCCTCGGAGATAAGGCATGTTTGGTGCAAGAAACGCAAACTAGGCTCCATACTCTACCTTCTGGCTCGTTACCCAACACTGTTGTACCTTCTCCTGGCCATCTATACTAATCTCTTTGTGGGGTCACTCCAGGTGAGTGAGTTTATGACTTGCTGAGTGATGTGCTCACACAGGCATATCTAGTATGGTGTTACATCTTATAGAAAAATATGATAACTCACCTTAATTAAGGGCCTGTAATGCCCTGGTTCACCTGACAGAAGCTGTGTTCATGTTGCCTCTCATAGGAGTACAAGGTGGGAATTTCATATATTCTCTAAACAAGTAGATCTAAACACAATGTGGTCATTCAGGACTTCTGATGGCAAGGGCATATGCTATCTCTAGGCATAGTAGACTGGTCTTTGCAGGCCTTGGGCTCCTTCTTCTTAGTAGTGTTATCATTTATATAGTAGGTCTGTCTAAACCTTGTACAAGTGGAAGGTATTAACAATATCCCACAGTTTGACAGTATCATTGACAAGTACAATCTTACAAGCTTCCAATTAAAGACAATTTTATTGTATGTGCTATCAGGGGCTGTCTTACAAAACTATACTGACTTAGCCTTCCAGGTGTAAGACTCATTCTATGCTCCATCTTAGGCTGTCTCTGAATCTCTCAATCAAGTGGGAACTGTTTCTAGTGCTATAACAATACTGTTTGACACTATAGTTGTTGGAGTAACTCTTCAAAACACAATTGAAATCCTCAGACTTCAAAAAGGACTTGAAATTGGGCACAAGCAGTCACTCACTCATCTGCTAATTCAACAAGGTATGGAGTTGGTTTGGACTTTTAGGTAGTGTATAGCTGAAATCCATGATAGGTCTTATTAGATATGGGTAACAATCTCTGTGCTATTATACTCTATGAGACACTTCTGATTACCTTTCAGATTTGTGCTTACAGTTACTCTTGCTCAAGTCATCACAGGCCAGGTATTGATACCTAGAAATTATCTTGAGTTACAAGACTAAATATTTATTCTTATATCATAGGTATTAAGAGTAAGTAAAATGCTAATAGCTACACCACATTTAGTTTCATGTTCTTGTGCTATATAGGCAACCCTTGAAGGAATATTGGGCCCTATTCAGAACAGGTTAATATTTCTCAAAATAATAACATGTGCATAAGTTAGCTAATATTTCACACACAGTTTATCCGTAATCATTGTCTGCCACTTTCAATTGACTCTTCAAGAGAGGAACCAGCATCCAAATGGCAGCTTCAGGCTCCCTTCTGTTCCTGTCACAAGCTTTCATGCTGCTGTGCAAAGGGTCCACAATGCAGTGGTAGATGAATTTGGAGACTCACAGTTGATAGAGTCACTTCAGACTAGGACATCCAATCTTGAGGAGGTGGCAGATCAGGAAGTTCCTCAAACAGTTGATAGGGATGGGATTGAACTGCAGGAGTTCCCATGGGCTACTGGAGACATTGGTGATACAGAGGAATCTGGTCCTGTTGCCTCAGGTGAGCAGAAATGCTACTTTTTGACTGTGACTAATGCACTCTTCTAAGGATCTGGAGCTTAATGTGTATGATAGCAGCTTCTGAGTTTGTGACATAGTATTGGGCCAGCACAAAATGTCAACTTAACCACTCATTAGATCCTATTATTTCCTCTTCTATTATATAGCAATGCATGGTCATTGCAGCTCTCAGCTATTTATGTTCCCAGACCCAGTATGACCATAGACCACCTTCCCTATTATATTTAAGTACAGTCTGTACAGATGCACAATCTATTGTATCTTCCTGCAGTATCTTCTTGGTCCTGAATGCTTGTTGCATTTACACATATGAGATATATCTGGATAACTAGGCTATACCATCATATACTGAAAACAAAATTGAGTGTGCAGTGTCCACCTTAATGTAATGATCCAGGCCACAAGTTACTAATTGGAGAAGGAGCCAAGGCTGAGTTATGGTGAAATCCAAACAGAAGTCCAAATGGGTGCTTGTAGACACATCACATGACCTCTGGAGTTGAATGGAATCGGTGACTCAAAAGTTGAAATCTGGGATAACCAGACTCTCATATAGGACCCTATGAATCTTATAGAATCATTGATAGATGTTTCATCCATCGTATTAGTGAATATATATATATATATATATCTGTGTTCTGAGGCCAGTAAATCATTGTTTCTAAGATGGCATGGTCACATGACAGCTCTCAGACTCCATTCACACATCATTGCAGGAGCATGTTGCAGTGCAATCATACACTTTCACACAAGCCCATGCCAACAGGTTTTTTTTTGACTTGGGCATGGCCACATTGTAATTTTGGTGCATTTCAACTGCCATACCACTGCCCTGGTATGCTGATGTGGGAGCAATGTATGATCAGGTGGGACATATAATCCCAAAGTTAGCAATACATACAAAGGTGATATAGTGTTTATTAAGGGTGGAGCTTCACATGGTACACATGTGACTCCTCTGGTGCAATGAGATCTGCTGCTGCAGCTCGTGGCTGATTCAAGGCTTCTGCAGACTGGGCAAGTATACCTCTAGGTTTGGATCTGTACAGATACAGAAGACAGTGCTCACCTCCACTGAGTCCCATCCCACAAGGGTAACATAAACATTGGAGTCCTCATGCTAGATGCCTTGGAAATGAGTGATAGCCTGATGCTTTCTGTGCAAGTCCAAGCAGTTTGGAACATGTTATGAGAAACCTGTCTTTTTGGAAGCAATGGCAATTTCAACTATGCCAGCTTCAAAGACCTGGGTTGGAGGGAAAGGTTGTAGATGAGTGTGGAATTAGGCAATTGGAGCAGCACAATAGTTGACGATTGTGGCAATGAAAGTAGGGTAGATGGATGATTCCATGAAATCTGATGAGCTTTTACAGAGTCCCAAGCTAGGGCCAACTGAAACATCATGTCAGAAGTGGACAGGAGCATATATTATGCCATTATCTTGTAACATAGGTATTGCAAGTGAGTAAAATGGTAATAACTATACCAAATTGTATTTTATTTGCTTATGCTATGTAGGCAAGACTTCAAGGAATATTGGGTGCTATTCAGAACAGGTTAATATTTCTCTCAAAATACTAACATGGACATAAGTCAGCTAATATTTCACCTACAGTTTATCTGAAATTATCGTCTGCCACTTACAGTTGACTGTTCAAGAAAGGAACCAACACCCAAATGGCAGCTCCACACTCCCTTCTGGTCCTGCCATAGGCTTTCATGCTGCAGTGCAGAGGGTCCATAATGCAGTTGTAGATGAATTTGGAAACTCACAGTTGATAGAGTCACTTCAGACTAGGACATCCCATCATGAGGTGCCAGATCAGGAAGTTCCTCAAACAGTTGATGGAGATGGGATTGAACTGCAGGAGTTCCCATGGGCTACTGGAGCATTGGTGATACAGAGGAATCTGGTCCTGTTGCCTCAGGTGAGCAGAAACACTACTTTTTTCACTGTGACTAATACACTCTTCTAAAGATCTGTGACTCAATGTGTATGAGGGTAGCTTCTGGATAAAAAGCCCTTTGCAACATAGAATGGTAATTGTAATCAGTGAATCATGTCATTTGAAACAATAGGAAATACAAATCTTCGAAATTCCTCAAATATATGCATGGATATGCATGTTATGATATTAAGATTATCTGGTATTTTTCTTAGTATTTCTACCTTTTGTTTTGCTTTTGCCATGCTCATGTCACACTGATGTCATTGGTGACATAGCCATTCATAGTCCAGCGCATCATGGGGCTTTGCCCCTATACATACATGTATTAGTAACTAGTACAGTAGTTACAACAAATTGGAGGATTTAGCCTTCCATTTCCATGAGAAGTCTGGTAGTTAAAGCTTTGTAGTTAACAGTGTCTCCATCGCTGGTGTTTTCACTAGTGTTGTTGTTCTGTGCCATGAGATTGGCTATCTTTCTTCACTCAGATATACATTAAATTGTGTTCTCCCTTTTCCAGCATCATTCATCACATCAATGCCAACCTGGTCTACATATTCCAATAACAATACATATATAGGGACTCATGCCCTCTTGGCCCTGTTTCTTGGACAGCTGTTCAATGAACACTCTTGGTATGCCATTCCACTCACATTCCATGAGTTCTGATGGTCCTGTACACCACTTCTGAATGGTGTAGCATGTTTGAGTGTCCTTATGGCCTGGTGATTATGTAATGTTTAATCACACCAACTTCATCCTTTAGACACTTGGTCTCCAATTGGAGTTTCATTCTCCCTGGTCATGTGAGACACTCATGATGTTATATGATTGCATATGAGTTCAACAATGTTATAATCAGTGAATCACACTGATGCTAATGGTGTGTTATGATCCAGGCGTGTAAAACCGTAAGGCGGAGATGGATGGAAGGCAGGTCAGAAGGGACTTCGGCTTCAGCTTATGTGCTGCGCCTCTCAACAGTCACAGGTCCCAAGATTTCAGAACAGAAAGATCAAACCAGGCAACACAGTTCCATGGTACATGGAAGTAATGGTGAAAGTGTACTAAGAACACTACGGAAGGTTAACATGGGAAATGGGGTTGATATTCGAACTAAGGTTACTAGTGTGAATACAGGAGCTTATATACTAGGGGGTACATGTAAGGAAGTAACAGTAATGAGATCTGAGTTGGAGCAGAAGAGGTGTTTGGTATGGAACCATGAGCGGAGTTGGGGATCATAGGGCAGGGGGGGAACGTAACCTTGGTATCTAAAGTAGGTACCCATCATCTGTTGGTATGGTGACACAGATGTTCCATGAGGAACAAGGTACCCTTGCTGATGGAGGGGCCAGGAGGATCGGAGAGCTGAGTAACAATAGGGTGGTAATGGAAATGATAGGGTGGAAAGCAGAACGGGAAAGCAGAATGCATGGATGTAACATGTTACCTCAATGTAACAGTGAATTAGTGATCACATAATGGTGAGGTATTAATTGTTCAACTCAGGGAATATATAAATATATTATTTATCACAACAGGCTATACACAATATCTTGCATTTCACAACAATTAAAACACTAAGAAATTGTTTCTTGAGCTCTGCTTGCTGTTTCTGGCAGCTTCAATATCCTAGTATTAATCTAGCTATCACTTTAACTCTAGGCCTTTGTAACCAAACACTTTTTTGACTCAGGATTGCTTGGTTGACATATTTTTCTATTATCAGCATCACTGAGCCAAACTCCTGGTTTTTCACCAAGGCTGATCATTGAATCCCCGGCATCACATGATGTATTGCATCACCAACATGAGCTCACTACCCAGCACTGTGTTAACAAGGCATAGGGAACTTGATTAATATTGAGCAATTATTTGAAAAATCATTTTAGTATAAAAGCTTGTGCTTAGCCCCCTTTGATCTTCAGTCTCACACTTGAATACCTCTCTTGCATAACCACCACTGTATATATATCTCCATGTATTTTACCTCTTTCCTTGCATCCTTCTCACCCTTATTGCCTCTGTAGTCATTCCTACCAGTGAGCTTGAACCTTTGACCCCATTCTTCCCATCCCACAAGGGGCATAGTTGAGACTGCTATTTGCAACACTTTGCCAAAGTGTTTGGATCAGTGAAAGGTATGCCTGCACTGGGCTGACTTTTCCTTGAAGACTCGCATGATCATGACATGATCTTCTTGAGTTATTTGCTATGACCATAGGCCCCTGTCAGCATGGCAGTAGACTACTTTTGCTGTTTGCAGAGTGAGTTTACATGTTGTCTTGTTTGCTGACATCCCTTATTCACCGTAAAATCCTTTCTTGACAGTTATTCACCATGACTGTGTTGTGATAAAGAAAATATGAAAAACAAATCATAAATATATTTTATCAAATCCCTCTTAGTCCCAGAAGGCTAATCCAACATTTGAATAAACTATTTGATGTTTATCTAGAAGATAAAAACTGTAGCAGTTTAGACACTGCTGGACCGCACACTGGCCCTTTGACACCCACTACATCACCAGATTGAGGCTGGATTGTGGATCGGATCACATATGTGATTACCCCACATGACCATTAGGTCAGTTCACTTATATAAGTGCCAAACATTCAGTGGAACAAGCAAAACAAAATATATTATTGCAGCATGAAGATTGCAGCATGGGGCCTTCAGAACCCATGGAATTTGGAGGGAGTGATGTATCACATACACTCGCTCAATTGAATGCTTATTAAACAGGTCCAGAGAATAGTAATTAATATTAGAGGTTTTTCACAATCTTATTTTATTTTATTTTCTTCCATCCTTTTACTCATTAATTGTCATTGCCATTAATTAGAAGAACTCCATCCCTAACATCCTAGGTAGTATCCCTATCCATCCAAGGTTTCAACATGAACAGGGGAATATTTTCTCCACCCTGCCTACATGCATCCATCCCTGTAACTCATTTCTGCCTCATCTATTATTTTCCTTCAAAGATATTTTTAGAATAATTCTAGTATAAATACTCCCATAGTTCCTAGATGAAACAAAGTGACAAAATATCAGCCAGAACTTTTATCTTGCACAAATCTAAATATTTACTTGTTAAAACCACCAGGGAAATATTTCTTGACCTCTACTTGCTGTTTTTGGCAGCTCCAAAGCATCATATGAATCATCTCGTTATTATTACAGTCCTATGCCCTCAAAACTGAACATCTTTCAACCTGGAATTGCCCAAGTAACATATATTTGTATTACCGGCACCATTGAGCCAAATTCCTGGTTCATCCCTGGCTGAGTGCTGATACCCCACATTATGTGACCCACAGCACATGCCCTATTTTGGTGCCATGTCGATGAGGCCTAATAGTCCTTGATATATTAAAAAAATATTTTATATTCATTATATCTTAAAAGACTGTAGGCCGATGTCAGTGTCACAGTAGATGATTTCACAAGTTGCAGAGCCAGTCTGCAAGTTGTTGATGCACTGACTTTACTTATTTGCTCTAAAATCCAATCTTGACAACTTCCAAGAGCAGTCCTTGAGATAAATGCAGTTGTCCTTGCTTTGTGATCCAAGCGGTGGGTTTATGGCTTGTCTGCTGCCACCTTTTGATCCAAGACTCAATCTCAACTTTCTCTCCAGGGATCTTCAGGAAGTTGGAAGTGAGGTAGTTGTCAGGTGGAATGGGAGTATGTATCATGCTTATTTGTTGATATTTTTTTGGCAGGGATGGTGAATAGAAGAGGGCTAGATTCAATATCTACCTTCCAGCCAGAATTGATAGTGAGAATGTAATGACACTTCATATGCATGGACTCCCATATGCTGTCTGCCAGTTTAGGATGAGGGTAGATGTTGTGTTTACCAAATATGAACATATCCATCCAGCCATAGCATCCAGGTTTATGGTACTCAAGATTGTCAGTGTGCTGAATTCAAACTGCAGCACCAACAAAGCTGCTTGGACTACTTTATCACCATCATGTGTGAGTTTGTAGTTGACTGATGTTACAGAAGGGAAGAGAGACATGGTGAGAACTAGAGAGATTTCAATTTGAGCAACACAAGAGAAAGATGAGTTGAGAGTGTTTTTTGGGTTTTCAAGAGCTCTTTTCTGATTGTTATGCCTTTTCTGCACTATATAATTATACTTGTACACCATTTCTTGAGACACATGTGGACAGTGAGAGAAAGTTCTAGGGAAGTCTAATGAATCCCAGAGCTTCTGTTCCCTTCCCCAACTTTCATCCCATCGTCACACAACATCAAGTACATTCTTCACCTTCTTCTGAGCCAACCATTTGTTGGACTGGGGTCCATAGCCGATGAATTTTTTCAACAATTCTTCAGTGTGCCTTCCATTTCTCACAGCTCTCCAGCAAATTTTATTGTTCTTTCTACTTCATACTCAGGAACCTCCAGAAAAATCTGCACTGTTGATATGCTTTTGAGGGTGAACTCCAAATTCTGAAGGTAAGCCTGGTACCTTTCAATATCTGCAATATTCAGCACAGGATGTATACCATATGACGCAGGCATCCTTAACCAGTAAGTGCTAAGGATTTTCTCTAGAACTTTGAAAGGTAAATCAGAATGCCTCTGGAGTTTTCTTCCAAGTTCACGCTCACACTTCAACAATGTTAAGGTGTGTGGATTTATTACAATAGGCTTGATCACGTGTTGTTTCAAGCACATTGCGCATGCCACCCATAGTTACACCTCATACTACCTACGTCGTCTCCCAAGTATATGTTCCTTACATTGCATCACACGGCATTGCTAGAGTGGCTTTGGCTTTGGTGCACTTGGCCTTGTCATGAGTGAAGCATATCCCTGTTTCCATTTGGACTTGTTACTTATTACTTTTCCTAAGTACAGAGCACTGTAGAAAGAATAAGCACTAATTTCCAGTTCCGCTTGCACTACAGCTAAATTTCAGTACAGACTTGTACTGGTATTTAGACCGCAATAAAATAATTTTATGGGGTACTAAAAATCAGTACCATATAAGTACTGATAACTAGGTAAGGAAAAAAAAATGTGTCAAAGTACTAACTGGAAATTCCAATTGGCCACTACTTTGAATGCCACCAAACGATGCAACCAACTGTGTAAACAACTAACTCCCTCACATGGGGGCGAATGCAAGTGTGAGTACAAGTGCAAGCATGGGGATGCCAATGCGAGTGCAAGTGTGGCAATGTAGGTGTGAATGGGTCTGGAGTTCTGGTCTTAGAAGTCCATGTAACTAAAGTTCTGTATAAGCTACTGATGACGAATGAAATATATATGTAGACTTACCTAGTCATGCTTGATCTCAGGTTCCACGAACACAGTCCTTGTGAAATTGCCGCTCCTGTCAATAACACCCCATTCATTGCCTCATTTCATGCGCCCGACCACACACTCCACTGTACGTAGGTTGATCACTACCAGGATGGTCGACTCTATGTAGGTTGTTACCTCGTGAGTTACATCCCTCACACCTGTTGAGCACAGTTGCATGATGGCTAGCAGGTGCTGTTTTGGAGCAGGTACGTCAAGAGTATGTGAGGGCGGTAAAGATGCACTAACAGGAATAATACCTATTAGCCTGCACGCAACGGTCCTTCTACCTGGATGGTCTATAATGCAGTCATTCGTGGGCAAAGAGACTACAGCTGTGGGTTGACTGGTACTGAGAACAAGTGGTACAACCTGAAGAACTAGGATGTAACACAGGTGACTTCTTGTGATGATTGCCCTGCTTCATGTGACGTATGACGTAGACTTCTGATGTGTGACTTGTGACATATGCGCGGCTATGTCCTGTGACAAAGCTTCGACTTGGTGCCCTAAACTTGGGACTTGACTTGGACTTGGATGTAGACTTAAGAGAGAATTGACTTGAGAACTGAACTTGACTTTTTATTGTACTGAGAGACTGAGCCCTTTATATACACATCCCCAAGCTACAATGATGTCATGCACTGCGATGGGTTGAGTCATATGATGAGCAAGCAGGTCTGAGTCAGAATGAGTAATGGTGAGAACACAAAACACAAAAGGGGAAACAAGGGAGAAATTACAATAGCAAAAGTAAGCAAGAATGTGTCAGATAGGGGTAAAGTATGGTGAATGAATAATAAAAGATCCAAAAATAGAACAAGTATGAGTCATGACGAGAAAAGACTAACTAAAATAGAAACAAGGTGAGTCATTCTGAAACGAAGTGAGTCATGACAAGAACACTATAAATATCCACCAATCATAGTCGTACAAATGGTCCACTTTCTCCGAGATGAGTCATGGGATTAGTCAGCACAATTGAGTCATAAGAGTGAAGGTGACAGATCAATAACAGAAATAACTCCTGAGCTTCTCCTTGATCCACTCCCATGATAGAACACAAGGGGGAGACAGTTGTATACGGTCTCGAGTAGCTCTATGATGAAGGTTGAATTGGATCGACGTGGGAGGGTTGGTTGGGTATGGAGCCTGGAATTCTGCCTCGTATCTTTCCTTCCTTCATTGTGAATGACCTTGCCCATGTATCCGAGGAACATGAATGGCTGTGCATCATCTTGGAAATACACAGAATCTCCAATGGGATATGATTTCAGAATAGAGGAATGTGACTTCTTCATTGAGAGCCATGCTGCTTTAGGTGACTGGGGGTAAAGCATGTGAGGAAGCTCGGCATGTCTTTGAATATCTTCCAAATCAAGTGACCATCGTGATAATGAGGGCGGTGTTGGGGAGTTAAAGGTCTGAAGGGGAATAGAGTTTGAAGCTGCGTTGTTGATGGATGGCATGGGGATAACAATGAACTGATAATTGATGGGGTATGGCT
>QFFB01001411.1:0-16533 GCA_003316465.1 Ramaria cf. rubripermanens
GAACGGGGAGCGAGTTTGCTTCCCGAACGGGCAATCTGCGCAGATTGACATGTCCGTGCCCCTGCTAAACCTTGGTATGCCCACGGCGGTACCGAGGTCCCTCATCTTGAGGATCGTACTCAGGGCCGCGTGTGCAAGCCGATGGTGCCATAGGATGATATCGCCAGATCCCTCCGAGTATAACGCGGCCTCGTCAACATTGACATTTTGGGGAAGGGCAGTGTAAGCGAACAAATTATTAATCTTTGTCCCCCTCGTGATTATCTCACCGTTCAGCAGCATCGACGTGTCTTTTGCGCTGAAGACAACATCTACGCCGGCTGCTGTCATGCGTCCGACCGAGAGCAAGTTTGCGTTGAGCTTGGGGACGTAGATGACGTTCTGCAGAGTCAGCGCCAGCGGTGGGAGCAGTGTTTGTGCGTCGCTTTGGATATACACATGTATAGTGCCCTTCTGATCAGCTTTGAACGCATCGCCGCTGGCAGTCTCGATGGATATGGTGGGCACGACGTGTAGCTCGTCGAAGAGCTCCTCATTGCCGCAGATGTGACTTGATGCAGCGGAATCGACGAGCCAGACGTGGGCTTTGTCATGGATTGCTGACAGAGCTGAAATGCGTGTGGAGGTGAGTACGTTACTTTCCTCGTCAGCTTCGTCGATTTTCGCCATCATGACTATTCCCTTTGAGGGTACCTTTGCCATCCGCGCGGAGTCATCGCTCTGCTGTGTCTGCGGCTGGGCCGTGGGCCTTGATTGTGTTGGCTGGGGGTTTCTGTACGGCCGGTGAGTAATCCCACCTTGCCTCTCGGCGGTTTTACTCCAAGGTTCTTGTCCCACCAGTCCTCCCCCTGGAGAGAAGCACCTGGAGGCAGAGTGACCCTCCTTCCCGCAGTTGTTGCAATGGTAGAAGGGGCGCGAGCCGTACGGAGGTGTGGGCTTCGCGGGGCTGCCTTGACTTGTGTCATGTCTGTAGGGTTGCCCTGATGGATGCCTATATGCCTGAGTCTGGTTGCTAAAGCGACGAGGGGGCCTGGACTGTGCGACGAATCCAGTTGCAGCCTGGGTAGAAATTTCCACTGCATTAAGGTCAGCCTCGTGTGCCTCTAACCTTTCTTCTATGTCGTCAGGGTCCCTCGTAATTATCCTGATGGTCTGTGCGATAGACCTCCAAGACTCAGGGACGTTCCTGAGCAATGTTGCGGCGTGGGTAGAGGGTGCGATGATCTCCCCCATCTTGGCCAACTGATTCCTATATTCCTTCATGGTCATGACATAGGAGGAAACAGACTGCCCCTCGGTCATATGATGGTTTTCGTATTTGGTGCGTACAATGCTTATCTTGCTCGGGTCAGAAGACTCGAACTTCTTGGTGAGTATCTTCCAGGCGTCTGCGGCGAATACTGTCTCGTCAATGGCAGTTTGTAGTTCAGGCGATATGCAAAGAAGAATTTGGCTATACGCGACGTTGTTTCTGTCCTTCCACTCATCTTGCAGCTGTGTGAGTGATATCCCTCCAACGGTCTCGGTCCCGCTGACTGTGATGATGTTGGAGTTATTGCTGTCGGGGTATTCATCCGTACCGGTTATGAGGTCGAATAGTGCCCTGTCCCTCGCCGTCGCTAAGAGCTCCCTTTTCCACGACATCCAGTTGTCCTTCATAAGTTTTGGTTTTATGTCGCGGAATTTGTGGATGTCATGCTTGGGGTGAGCGGGCGCGGTGGTAGATTGAGCCATCGGGAGACGGTGAGACTCTTAATCTGTTAAAATATAAGAAGAGGAAATAGAAGGCTCGCAGACAGAGAAACTCGATGCGCATTGACTCGAGCACATAACCGGCCTCATCATGAGGGACGGGCTAAAACCGTATGAGATTGGACTAACTAATGGTCTAGCTACTTATACATTGTCAGAAAGGGGCAGAGACCGGATCATGTCACCAGCGATGCTAGGTGACATGAGCGTGACAAAAGATAACAAAAGATAGATAATCCTATATTCATAACACTGTCGTCATATGTCCACATGCCCTGATAGCACATACAAAAAATATGTCTTTGATTGGGAGTTTGTACGATTGCAATTGTCAATGACAATCTGAAACCGTGTGATATTGTTAATACCTTCTACTTGTACAAGGTTTAGACAGACATACTATAATAATGACAACACTACCAAGAAGGAGCCCAAGTCCAGGTGAGTGAGTTCATGACTTGCTGAGTCATGTACTCACACAGGCATATCTAGCATGGTGTTACATCTTATAGAAAAATATGAAGACTCACCTTAATTAAGGGCCTGTAATGCCTTCTTTCACCTGATACGTGCTGTGTTCATCTTGCCTCTGATAGGAGTACAAGGTGGGAATGCCATATATTCTCTAAGTAAATAGACCTAAACACAATGTGGTCATCCCGCATCACTCCTGGGAATGGTATGTTTAAATCTGCCTCTATTCCTTGTTGATAGTCCATTTGACCTGGCGTGTTCTCATGTGGATGGTGCCTTACCAGTGAAGATTGTCATCAATTGATGGTACAACGCAATGAATGACGACAAGGACACGTGCCATGACTAGAGGTGATGACCATCGTATTTTGTCATGCTCCATCATTGCCAATAGGATCAGGATGAAGGTTCAACCTCTCCGTCGTTCCCAAGTTCTTCTTGAGCCTGTCTACGGTTTGTCTTGACAATTCTAACCTATAATTCCCTGTCATGGAAACCCACCGGTTGCTAGTCGGAACACCCCTTTCAACCTTAAACAACAACAATAAGTGTGATATCAGTTGCTTGGTCTGGCCATTAGCCATGGCTACTGCGTGTGCCATTGGACACAACACAATTCTGGCAGATGGCTTCCATCACGCTCCCCGCATCGCTGTTATTGACGCTGATTGGTGATCTTGTGAATCGCCTGCGGTCAGTTCAGTATAAGTATGGCTTGTGCGATGGACTACTCTTACCATAGCTAACTACACCTGCCGTAAATCACTTGCTCTTCTACATAGCATTTCCTCCATCATGTCATCTCCCCAGGATGCCGCAGCCTTCATCCAAGCTCAGTCTGATACGTAAGTACTAATCCTTCGCGCGAGCAGCTGACCCTCATCGCTCAACTCAGCGTGGCATTTAACTATGTCCACTTTGCTGCTACTGGTAAGAGCACATACCACTGTTCCACGTAGTGCCATTCACGTCAGTGGCAATATGTTAGCGCTACTCATGTTTGACACCCTCATCACTCTGCCCTCTGAGATCTGGCATATTTGGTGCAAGAAACGCAAACTAGGCTCCATACTCTACCTTCTGGCTCGTTACTCAACACTGGTGCACCTTCTCCTGAACATCTATGTTAATCTCTTTTCTGGGTCACTCCAGGTGAGTGAGTTCATGACTGGCTGAATCATGTGCTCACACATGCATATCTAGTATGGTGTTACATCTTATAGAAAAATATGAAGACTCACCTTAATTAAGGGCCTGTAATGCCCTGGTTCACCTGACATTTGCTGTGTTAATCTTGCCTCTCATAGGAGCACAAGGTGGCAATTTTATATATTCTCTAAGCAAGTAGACCTGAACACAATGAGGTCATCCAGGACTTTTGATGGCAAGAGCATATGCTATCTCTAGGCATAGTAAACTGGTCTTTGCAGGACTTGGGTTCCTTCTTCTTGGTAGTGTTATCATTATCATAGTAGGTTTGTCTAAACCTTGTACAAGTGGAAGGTATTAACAATATCCCACAGTTTTTGACTATCGTTGACAATTGCAATCTTACAAGCTCCCAATTAAAGACAAGTGTTTTGTATGTGCTATCAGGGGCTGTCTTACAAAAATATACTGACTTAGCCTTCCAGGTGTAAGACTCATTCTATCCTCCATCTTATGCTGTCTCTGAATCTCTCAATCAAGTGGTAACTGTTTCTGGTGCCATAACAATACTGTTTGACACTATAGTTGTTGGAATAACTCTTCAAAGCACAATTGAAATCCTAAGACTTCAAAAAGGACTTAAAGTTGGCCACAAGCAGTCACTCACTTCTCTGCTATTTCAACAAGGTATGCAGTTGGTTTGGACTTTTAGGTTGTGTATAGCTGAAATACATGATAGGTCTTATTAGATATGGGTAACAATCTCTACTGATATAGTTCATGAATCTCTTCTGATTACTTGTCAGATTTGTACTTACAGTTACTCTTGCTAGTACAATCACAGACCAGGTATTGATACTGGGAAATTGTATGGCATTAGCTATTTTTATCTTATAACAGGTATTACAAGTGAGTTAAACACTAACAACTATATTAGATTCTACTACTTTATTTGCTTATGCTATGTAGCCAAGCCTTCAAGGAATATTGGGCACATTCCAGAACAGGTTAATATTTCTCTCAAAATACCAACATGGACATAAATTAGCTAATATTTCACTCACAGTTTATCTATAATCATTGTCTGCCGCTTTCAGTTGACTCTTCAAGAGAGGAACCAGCATCCAAATGGCAGCTCCACACTCCCTTCTGTTCCTGTCACAAGCTTTCATGCTATTGTGCAGAGGGTCCACAATGCAGTGGTAGATGAATTTGGAGACTCACAGTTGATAGAGTCACTTCAGACTGGGACATCCAATCATGAGGAGTTGGCAGATCAGGAAGTTCCTCAAACAGTTGATGGAGATGGGATTGAACTGCAGGAGTTCCCATGGGCTACTGGAGATATTGGTGATACAGAATCTGGTCCTGTTGCCTCAGGTGAGCAGAAATGCCCCTTTTTGACTGTGACTAATACACTCTTCTAAGGGTCTGGGGCTCAATGTGTATGATGGCACCTTCTAAGTTTGTGACACAGTATTGGGCCAACACAAACATAACACAACTATTCATTAGATCCTATTATTTCCTCTTCTATTATATTGCAATTCTTGATCACTACAGCTCTCAGCTATTTATGTTCCTAGACCCAGTATGACCATAGACCACCTTCCCCATTAGATTTAAGTACAGTCTGTACAGATGCACAATCTATTGTATCTTCCTGTGGCATCTCCTTGGTCCTGAATGCTTATTGCATTTACATATATAAGATATATGTGAATAACTAGGCTACACCACAATACACCAAAACAAGCTTGAGTGTGCAGTGTCCACCTTAATGATGATCCAGGTCACAAGCTACTAATTGTCATGAACCGGTTTATTCTACTATAATGCTGAGTGCCTAAGCGGAACCATTTCCTCAATTGTCTCATCAGACAACAAACATCTTTTCATACTCTGAGCTGAGCCATCATCTCCATCATCAACTATGTTCTTCGCTGCTACCATCACTCATGCATACACCCTATCACTCCCCATGCAGATGCCACCAATCATTTGGGTTCCATCACCTGCCCACATTAGGCGACAATCTGGCAGAACTAGCACAGGTACCATGGACTGGGAAAGCATTGATCCCCATGAACTTTTCTTCGATCCCAACTCAGGACGAGTTGAGTTACTGGTGCATCACATTCCCCATGAACATGAAGACAAGCACAGCGTGGAGATTGAGATATTGGAAAGTGGTGTCGGCTCCCCAAATGATCCTTACCATTTCGACTATTCCATTTATCCCCCTCGACCACTTAATTCTACACCGCCTCCTTCAATCAGATCAGCAGATCAAGCATTGCCTCAGAGGCTGTACACTTGGAGTATGGAAGTGTGGTCCCAGATTGTTGGTTGGTTCAGGGGTTAAGTGATGACTCATTACTATTCCCTTTGACTCATTCTTGTACTCCATGACTCATTGTTACCCCTATGACTCGCTATTGTTCTCTCTGACTCATTGTTAACCCCCTATGACTCATTGTAGAGCGTTGTGACTCATTTCCCCCTTTCTGTACCATACTTGACTCATTGTTCTGACTCGTTCTGACTCATTCTTGTTGTGATTTGGGGTTGGTTTTTATATGATAGGCAAATATAATTCAGGCTTCAAGTGAAGCTGAATCGAGCAGAGGTTTGATATGAGAGAGAATTTCAAGTTAACTGCAATATATGCTAGTTTTATCTTGAATACTACTATAACTAAGAACTTTGAATTGTTATGAGTGAGTGTTATTACTACTACTATTCACAGCGCAAAAACTAGCTATTTATATGTAGAGAATCAATCGAGATGAATATTTCAAGTACGGGTCACGTGACCCGGCGGTATGAGGATCGCATGTAGACACTCCTAAGTGTCGTGTGGTAGTGAATAGGGAGTGAAGTGTAACTATGAACATGTGAGATATATATGAAATGGAGGCTGCATGTAGGAGAGCTGAGATGTGTGCTCCGTGACAGGAATCACGATGTATGCGCAGGGCGGGCTTGACGCGACGTGTTCTAATTATGGAATGCATATGACCGAGCGCCGAGGCCAGATGCGGGGTAAGATTGTCTCCGATCAGTGACGTTATCGCTGGGACATCAACACGTGCGGGCGCTTCGTTGGTAGGATAGTGATGGATATGAGGTCATGGGCTCGTCATAGGGGATATGTGTGTTATGGGTCGAGGAACGTCTCGGGCGGTTCCTATATTTGAACATGGGTCGTAAGGAGGGTATCTGGTAGTAATATCCCAGGCATTCATTAGATGTTACGAGCGGGAGATGTTAATTTATTTTTAGATGTTTTTGTAGTAACTTCTCTTCTTTATTTATAACAATTCTGACTCATTCTGACTCGTTCTGACACATTCCCCTTAATATCTTATGACTCACCCCCATTCTCCCAAGTTGTTAAATAGCAAGCTTGCTTCATGTATTTCACTAGCTTGGTTATCATATACATTACACCATCTCCTGTGCCCTTAAGCACTTGAGGATACCTTGCTCACCTCAACTCTCTTCTCTCAATACTTTTCTTCGAGGCTTGTCTACTTCAGACTGGTCCCATCTCTACCTTCTATCTCTATTCTTCTGCAACCAACAAAGACAGGCACCCTTTTTAGTGCAGGGTCTTTCAACATTGGGATCTTATACCCAGTGTGGATGGTTCTGACACTAATCAGAGATGGATCCAAGGCTTATTTATGGTGAAATCTGAACAGAAGTCCAAATGGGTGCTTGTTGACACATCACATGACCTCTGGAGTTGCATGCAATCAGTGACTTGGAAGTTGAAATCTGGGATAACCAGACTATTATATAGGACCCTATGAAACTTATAGAATCACTGACAGAGGTTTCATCCATCATATTTGTGAAAATATATATACACATTTCTGTGATCTGAGGCCAGTAAATCATTGTTTATAAGATGTCATGGTCACTGTCAGCTCTCAGACTCTGCTCACATCACAGGAGCATGTTGCAGTAGAATGGCATGCTTTCACACAAGCCCATGCCAACAGGTTTTTTTTTTAATTTGGTGCAGGCACATTGTAATTTTGATGTATTTCAACCACCATACCACTGCAATGGTATGCTGATGTGGGAGCGACATATGATTGGGTGGGACAGGATCCCAAAGTTAGTGATATATTACAAAAGTGATATAGCATATATTGAGGGTGGAGCTTCATGTAGTACACATGTGACTCCTCCAGCATGATGAGATCTGCTGCTGCACCTTGTGGGTGATTCAAGGCTTCCACAGACTGGGCAAGTATACTTCTAGGTTTGGATCTGTATGGGTGCAGAAGACAGAGCTCACCTCCGCTGAGTCCCATCCCACAAGGGTAATATAAACATTGGAGTTCTCATGCTGGATGCCTTGGAAATGAGAGTGATAGTCTGATGCTTTCTGTGTGAGTCCAAGCAGTTTGGTGTTGGCTGACTCAAACACATCATGAGAAACCTGTCTTTTTGGCAGCAATGACAATTTAAACTATGCTAGCTTCAAAGACCTGGGTGGGAGCGAATGGTTGTAGATGAGTGTGGAATAAGGCAAATTGAGAAGCACAAATATCAACAATTGTGGCAATGAAAGTAGGGTAGATGGATGATTTGATGAAATCTTCATGAGCTTTTACAGAGTCCTGTTGTGATAAATTATATATTTATATATTTCCTGAGTTGAACCATTAATACCTCATCATTATGTGATCACTAATTCACTGTTACACTGAGGTAACACACCACTAGCATCAGTGTGATTCACTGATCAGAATATTATTGAACTCATATGTGAATCATATGACATCATGAGTGTCTCATGTGATCAGGGAGAACAAGACCCCAATTGGAGACCAAGTATCTAAAGGACAAATTCGGTGTGATTAAATATTATATAATCGCCAGGCCACCAGACCATTTGATCATGCTACACTACTCAGAAGTAGTGTACAGGGCCATTGGAACTTGCAGAATGTGAGTGGAACGGAGTACCAAGAGTATTCATCAAACAGCTGCAGCTGCCCAAGGAACAGGGCAAAGAGGGCATGAGTCCCTATCCATGCATTAACATGCATATATTTGAGGAATTTCAAAGATTTGTTTTTCCTATTGTTTCAAACAACATGATTCACTGATTACAATTACTATTCTATGTTGTAAAGGGCTTTGTATCTCCTGACCAAAGTTTCCTAACATTCCATCCACCTGACCACTATCCTCATCATGATCACTACCTGTCAGACTGCGTGTTGTCACCCTTTTGTCCACATGCATTGATTACCCCATTAACTCCAGATGTTTTATTGCAGATTATCTGTGACGATGTAGTTCCCAACTCCAACTGAAAGGAGGGGAGGGTTCTATGGGCAAGATGCGTCTTGGATATGCATGTGCCTTTATGGATTATGATTCTTAGTCAGCTTTTTGAGCCCATAATAATCCTTCTTTTCATTTCATTTCCTGCCCAGTATTACATGCCCAACCCTGTATGCCTGACCGTGCTTTAAATACTCAACACTTTGGACGTGAATGAAAAACATGGATACCTCTGCAGTCCTTCATAAGTAGCCCTCCTTTTCATGTCTCATTGAATCCTGCTGTCCTCGTGCCTTTGCTGACTGACATACTCCTGCTTTTAGAGGCTTCAGCTTGTATTGTTTTTGTGCCATGTCGTATTGCTTGCTGCTCCCTTACTTCTTGGTCATTGTTGTGATAAAGAAAAATACGAAAATTATTACAAAAAAATCTCTATCATTTTATTCTTAGTCCTAGAAGACTAATGCAGGAAATGGACAAGTTATTTGGACTTTATCTATAGGATAAAAAGTCTATAACATTTCAGAAAGTATTGGACCATTCACCGGCCCTTTAACGCCCACTACGTCACCGGATCGAGACCGGATCGTGGATCGGATCACATATATCATTACCCCGCATGACCACTAGATCGGCTCGCTTACATAAGCTCCAAACCTTCGGTGGAACAGGTATAACAAATATATTGTTACAGCATGGAGATTGCTGTATGGAGATTTCGGAACCCATGGAAATTAGAAGGAGTGATGTATCACATATACTCACTCAATTGGATACTCACGAAACAGGTCCAGAAAATTGTAATTTATATTAAAGGTTTTTCACAAGCTTATTTTGTTTTATTTTCTTCCATCCTTTTACCTATTAATTGCCATTTTAATTCATTAGAAGTATTTTTCCCCAAACATCCTAGGTATTATCCCTGTTCATCCGATGTTTCAACATGAGTAGGGGAATATTTGCTCCACCCTGACTGCATGCATGCATCCCTGTAATTCATTTCTGCCTTATTTGTCATTTCCCTTCGAAGATAATTTTAGAATAGTTCTAGTATAAATACTCCAATAGTTCCTAGTCGAAACCAGTGCCAAAATATCACCCAGAACTTTTATCTTGCACAAACTCATATATTTACTTGTTAAATCCACCAAGAGAATATTTCCTGACCTCTACTCGCTGTTTCTGGCAGCCTCAAAACATCATATAAATCACATAGTTATTACTACAGTTCTATGCCCTCGAAACCGAACACTATTCCACCCATAATTGCCCAAACAACGAATATTTTTGTCATTCTGACATCACTGAGCCAAACTCTCAGTTTGTCCCCGAGGCCATCCCGCACCACGTGACCTCCTGCGTCATCGACACGAGCGCCCCATCTGGTGCCGTGTCGACAGTATAAGGAAATATTGTTTTATATTAATTTTATTTCAACAGTCATGTCCTTGTCTTCAGCTCTGTTGTCCTCTCTGCCTGCCCCTACTCTGTCCCTTCCTTTTCCCGCTGCCCTTTCCTTGTCAGACGATATCTTGCATGCTCGTTTACTCTCCAATTCGCGTGCATTGTTGATTTCTCTTGCAGCAAGGATAGGTCTTACATTGTTCACCAGGGTCAAGCTCCATAAAAATTCCCTAATTGATGCCATCCTCCCTGTCTTTCGTGCCAATTGTACATTGATTTTGTTGCTGTCCCTTGATGATCTTTGCCAAGTCTTTATTCAGCCTCTTCCTGCCATTGCTGGTTCTGCTCCACCTCATTCTGAGTTATCCCAGGTGCTGATCATCTCCGATTGCATCCATGCTAAATATGGCCCTGTCTTTTTTTCCCTTCTGTGTGAGCATTGAGTTGCCATCTGTTCTTCCACAAGTGCTGTTCCTTGCAGATTGCCTGTTATGCCTGTCAACCTGGAAATCCAGCAGCGTAATGTTGCATCTCTTTCTCTTCCCTCTTTGAAGGTGTTGTCCTCATTGCAGATACCCATGAATGTCAAGGCCAACCAGCCACAGCACCAGGACAAGTTGAACCTCCTTAATGGAAGCAGGGGTCTAACAGTGTTATGACGGAACTGAATCATGGGTGCGGCAAAGGCAGCAAGTGGCATGCAACATTTTTTGTATAGCTGGATTGGGTTAGCAGAGCACCAATCATGTTATGTGATAAGAGAAAGCATGCCATTACACCACATTCCAAAGCTGACAAAAAATATTGAACACCAAGGATCCCAATGTTTGCTTTTCAATGATCGAGGCTGGCATGCTTTCACCCACAATAATAAATAAGAATGCCTCCGATGCATTAGGACTGGAGGCCTCTGCTTGAACCAAGTCCCTGTCCCTCACATATGTGATCACCTGCGTAGTGATAACTCCACTTGTTAAGATTGAAATGCAGGACACATCACATAAGGAAGTAAGCAATGGATTATGGCAAGGAAACACCTTGACATGCTATACATAGTGATTTCATTGTTATGTAAATACAAGGAACTGCAAGCAATCCCCACTCTTCCAATCGTCCTCTTTACATTCATTAAGAATTCATTAAGAAACAAGCAGAGTCGGGGATGGGTGCCATAGTGCTGCTACAGGATATAAATATTGTAGTACAACCTGTATGTTACAATAGTTAGAATTTAGTCTATACTCACTCTGAGTCAAAAGTTAGTCTGCACTCAAATTGCACACAGTCTACAGTGACTTAAAACATTGCTATAGATTCATACTCGCTGTTTTATACAGCTTCGAAGCCTGCTTTAGTAGTACAACTATTGCGACTTACTTGTCTGCTCATAGATCAACTTCTCTGAGCCATCACTGGGTAATCCCTTACTCCACTCTTTGTCAATATCCAAGAGCCAAGTTTCTGGTTGCCATCACCCCCATCAGGAACCTGTGATTATATCATCAGGTACCCTGACAAATCTCTGCATGGGCAATCGACTATTTCAATAGCAATTCACCAATCTTCCAATTGCTCAATCACTATTACCACTCACATGCTCATCTTTGGAGACTTTGATTGCCACACTAGGAGCATTAATTAGTCATCAATCGCACTTTGTTCCCACAGGCGATACTCATTGAGCAATCATTTCATTCATTTGCACAGATGAAATAACAGGCTTAATAATCTCTAACAACAACAAGTCCCAAGCTAGGGCAAACCGAAACATCATGTCAGAAGTGGACAGCAACATATATTACACCATTATCTTGTAACATAGGTATTGTGAGTGAGCAAAATGCTCATAACTATACCAAATACTATTTCATTTGCTTATGCTATGTAGGCAAGACTTCAAGGAATATTGGGTGCTATTCAGAACAGGTTAATATTTCTCTCAAAATACCAACATGGACATAAGTCAGCTAATATTTCACCTACATTTTATCTGCAATTATTGTCTGCCACTTTCATTTAACTCTTCAAGAGAGGAACCAGCACCCACATAGCAGCTCCACACTCCCTCCTGGTCCTGCCATAAGCTTTCATGCTGCAGTGCAGAGGGTCCATAATGCAGTTGTAGATGAATTTGGAGACTCACAGTTGATAGAGTCACTCTGTTCTAGAGCATATAATGAAGAGGGGGCAGATCAGGAAGTTCCTCAAGCAGTTGATGGAGATGGGATTGAATTGCAGGAGTTCTCATGGGCTACTGGAGACACTGGTGATATAGAGGAATCTGGTCCTGTTGCCTCAGGTGAGCAGAAATGCTACTTTTTGACTGTGACTAATACACTTTTCTAAGGATCTGAGACTCAATGTGTATGATGGAAGCTTCGAGTTTTGACATAGTATTGGGCCAGCATGAAACACCGACTCAACCATTCATTAGATCCAATTATTTCCCCTTCTATTATATTGCAATACTTGGTCACTGCAGCTCTCAGCTATCTATATTACCAGAACCAATATTGTTGTGAAATAAATATGTCTATGTGTATTTTATAGCTCACTCCAAGTGAACTGTGCCATTCCGGCATTTGAGCGATGTAGATGATGGGCTGAACTGCTGGGTCTGGATGGTGTGAAGGAGGTTCGGTTTGGTACAAGTTCACAGGTAATTTAAGTACATGTATTTGTTGGTAGATATATGGGGAATTGAGTTATGATATGGATCAACGGAGTCCGGTAGTGCTGCATTACCTAGAAAGGGCACAGGGACTAGTCTAGCAGATATGGCACTTGTGCGATGTGAGTGAAGGGAATGATAAGTTGTATCTGAAAAGTAGTTACTTATACAACTGAGTGACTGGACTAGCTGTAGTAAGATGTATGGATGAAGATTGTGGCAGGATAAATAAAAGATGGGGAACAGTTGCATGTGTATGTATCTTGGGCACGGAGCTGGGACAGAGCAGTTGAGTGGAGTGGATTTATTACCTACATGACATGTATCTATGCAGCTGAAAAGATGGACATGGTGATGCGGAGCGTGTGATTAGATGGATGGGGAGCAGGGGAGAATGAGTAATAGGGAATGGGGCCAGTATTGGATAATGGCAGGTGATAGGATTGGTGGATGCATGTAGTGTGATGCATTCCTGTATTGTAGCCATGCGTACCTGCAGTGTAAGTGTGATGTGGGAAGTGTACTGTCATCAATCAATAAACTCCGTTAATCATAACAAATATGACCATAAACCATCTTCCTCATTAGCTTTAGCATTGAGTACAGTCTGTACAAATGGACAATCTATTGTATCTTCCTGTGGCATCTTCTTGGTCCTGAATTCTTATTGCATTTACACTTATGAGATATATCTTTATAACTAAGCTATACCATAATACACTGAAAACAAACTTGAGTTTGCAGTGTCTGCTAGTAGGTCCCCTAACTTCTCAGTATTCTCCTTTGAAATGATTTCCAATCTCAACAGGCCTTCCATCTTTCCAGGCAAGTATTCGATGATACAATTGCTGATCTTGACTGCTTGGCTTGGAAGAGCTATATACACAGGCCACACAGATTCCACAGCTACTCAGAGATAACCTTACCCTCTGGAGCAAATACACAAGGCTGACATAAACATTATGTCTTTCATGCCCATATCTGTGTATATGTTATATACTATCATGTGGAGAGGTGTATAGCCTATGCACAGATTTGGGCATGCAGGACATACAACACCAAGGATGAGGTGTCTTCCATAGTGAGTAGTTGTCAGTGAGGCATATTCTGCTAAGCCACCCACCAGCATCAAGGGTATTGCATCTTCATCATGCTTCAACTCACATTTTCATACCTTCCCTGTCTTGGGAAGATGATTACAGCCTATGATAAGCACTGAAGTATGGACTACTTGTATTAGCAACTGGAGGCTTTGAATATAGCTTAGACCTGTACATGTACATACACTGACCTTGCTCATATTGTTGTCAGTAAAGATTATTAAGCCTGTTATTTTGTCTGTGCGAAAAAATGAAATGATTGCTCAATGGGTATCACACATGGGAACAAAGTGCGATTGTGACTAATTAATTTGCCTAGTGTGGCAATTAAAGCCCCCGAAGATGAGCCTGTGAGTGGTGATAGCGACTGAGTGATTGGAATATTGGTGAATCACTGTTGAAATAATTGATCGCTGGTTTGTTGAGGTACCTGATGATGTAATCACGGGTTCCTGACAGGGGTGATGGTAACCAGAAACTTGGCTCTCGGATGTGATGAAGAGTGGAGTAAGGGATTACCCAGTGATGGCTTAGAGAAATTGACCTATGAGCAGATAACTAAGTTGCAAGAGTTGTACTACTAGTGCAGGCTTTGAAGCTGTGTAAAACAGTGAGTACAAATCTATAGTGATATTTTAAGTCACTGTAGACTGTGTATGAGTTGAGTGCAGACTAAATTCTGACTCAGAGTGAGTATAGATTATATTCTGACTAGTGTAACATACAGGTCATACTACAATATTTATACTACATTGTCACAGATAATCTGCAATAAAACATCTGGATTTAATGGGGTGATTGATGCATGTGGACAAAGGGGCAACAACATGCAGTCTGACAGGTAGTGATCATGATGAGGATAGTCATCAGGTGGATGGAATGTTAGGAAACTTTGGTCAGGAGATACAAAGCCCTTTACAACATAGAATGGTGATTGTAATCAGTGATTTGTATCATTTGAAACAACAGGAAAAAACAGATCTTTGAAATTACTCAAATATATGCATATCAATGCATGTATAGGGACTTGTGCCCTCTTTGCCCTATTCCTTGGACAGCTGTTCGATTGAATACTCTTGGTATTCCATTCCACTTGCATTCCACAAGTTCCAATGGCCCTGTACACTACTTCCAAATGGTGTAGCATGTTTGAATGGTCTGATGGCCTGGTGATTATGTAATCTTTAATCACACCAAATTTGTCCTTTAGACACCTAGTCTCTGATTGGGGTCTTGTTCTCCCCAATTGCTCGAGATGCTCATGATATCATATGTTCACATATGAGTTGGATAATGTTCTGATCAGTGAATCACACTGATGCTAATGGCATGTTACCTTGGTGTAACAGTGAATTAGTGATCGCATGATAGTGAGGTGTTAATGGTTCAACTCAGAGAATATATAAACATATTATTTATCACAACACATATATCCAAGAAACATGAAAGGCTGTGTCTCCTTCTGGAAGAATATGGAATATCCAAGGGCATATGATTTTGGAGAATAGGGATGGGACTTCCATGCTGCTTTGGGGGACTGGGGATGATGAATACTGTATAGCTTGACATGTCTTTGAATATCTTTGGAATCAAGTGCCCATCTTGATGATGTTGGAGACTCAATGGTCTGGAGGGGAATAGAGTTTGAAGTCACATTGATAGATGGCATGGTCATAATGAATGTGAGACGATATAATTAATGTGATAAGACTGTGTAGTCTGGCTGGGCTGAACTGAGATGATTGTAAAGGCTGAAATCAAATAGATGTGTGCGGAGTTATGAGAGTTTGGAACTCCGGAGGTCTGGAGCTTCAGTGTTAGATCAGGGATCTAACAAAGTTGAAGAACCAGACAACATCTGCACCAGCTAAAGGGAAGGGTAGGCAGAAGGCTCCAAATGCTGGGTCTGGTGCTGAGAAACACAAAAGCTCAGCCACCACTATTGAAGAGATGCTGGTGAGTCTGTTATTCAATTTGACCTAGCCATGTCTTATTACATTTGCACTATATGCAGCCTAAGAAGCACTTCAAGATAAGGGATGGTCTAGAAGTTGTAAGTGTTCTCTCCTATCTTGAAGCAGTAGCCTTTGTATTCTATCATCCATTGTTCTAGCCTACTGCAGGCAAAACTAAAAAAAGGTATATTCATCATGATCTGCGATACATTGTTACTAACAATGCTATTTAGAGTGTCAAGTTGAAGGTTGTTGCCCAGGTGCATATATAACCACATCTCCTCAGTCACTGATCTATATTCTCATATCTGGCTGCCAGTTCCTCAAAGCTGGCTCCTCAGGTACATGCACATCTATGTCCCAATCTTCATGATGACACACTTGTTTGTAGCCCATTGCTGGTCCCTCCAGACCAACAAGATTGTGCAAAAATGTTTGTTCAATTCATATATTAACAGTATCTGACCATATACAGGTCATTGAGATGCCAGAGCCTGAGACCATTGATATGAGAGTTGAGGGCAGTGAGGAGAGTGGGGACGAAGAGGAGAGCATGGATGTGGAGGGGAGAACACATGCTATGATGACCAGACATCCAGCTCTGATGACAACAACAGTGGGGATGAAGAGGAAGAGGAGGGCTGACATATTCATATCATCATCGTCAAACACGCTCAACATTGCTCTGCATTGAGAACCTCTGCTGCTAGCTCTTGGC
>QFFB01001413.1:0-11919 GCA_003316465.1 Ramaria cf. rubripermanens
GCAAATATCTAGCATGTCACTCAGTGTGATTTATCTGGAAGAACATCTAACCTGGGATTTCATCTGCCCCACTCAGTCCCTGTGCGATGCTCTGGTGGTCTTTGCTAAGAAAAAGGACAGTTCTCTCTGTCTATGGGGTATGGGTATGAGGAAACAAATAACGATGAACGCAAATCATAAAGAAAAACTAGTGTCACGGCCTCATTGTGGCTCTGCTTTTCTTGTATAATATCCAACACGCTTTCTCCGGAGACCACACTCTCGTCATCGAAGACCTCTCCAAGCGCAGTGGACGCTCTTTGTGTCAGTGGCGACCTTCTGCCCCGGAACATTAAAGTGTCGAGGATGGGTTTGATCCCTTTCCAAAACATCAAGGCATTGAGAAATTCCTGAGATAGCAGCTCCAGCTGCGGAATTACTAAAACCACAATATGGGACTCACCTTGCTCGTGCCAAAGATAAGAAAAGCAAAGAGTGGGGCTAAGGCAGTTGGAGCTCGTCAGTATTAGTATAGTCGCTATAGCACGATGGGGGCCAAACGCACTTCCGGCTTGCAGCATGTCGACCCACACAGGGATGAGAGAAACGCCATTGCTGCGGCCACTAAGGACATTGATTCCCGAAGCGCTGAGAATAGTTGCCGCATATGCTCTTTTATGGTGGCAAAGCCAGTGTGCAGCCAAGCAGACATGCATGCAAATGATCAGACTCAGGACAGGAGAATCATGAGCATATGGGAAAAGTGAACATACACAGCGACCACAATACAATATACGCAAAAAATAATGACGCGGAAGGCTACAGAGAGTGAGATTTGAAGTCTGTTTTCCCCAGTGTGTCGAAAAAACCGCCAATGACGGTACAATGCGGATGATGCACGCTATGAAATTGATCAGCGAAGTTTTACAACGAGAATCTATTTACCATCAAAGATAAGAGTAACAACCAATATGGAGAGCAATACGGCATATTGGAAGAAGATTCTGCCAAGGTTGGAATCAGCCGTCTTGGGACTGAAGTTTGCATGAAAGTAGGGAAAGTGCTCACAAAGAGTTATTTAGCGTACAATACAAGTCCATCTGCAAGGCGAATGTCATTGCGTGAAGAAACTAGAGAGGATTCAAAATGAGAGGAGATTTAGCCATATAAGCAATGAGGCGTTACATTGGGGAGGCTACGGTTAGCGTTGAGAGCCGCCAACAAAAAAGCCATAGAAGCACGTAAGGCGCTGTTAGAAGCTGTTCCGGTTAAGACGGGTCTCATGAATATCACGACAGCCGATGGAGATATGAGAAGTACCGCTGCTCTCGTCCATCGAATCTGCCTCTGACTACGAGGCCCATGGATAGCAGCTCTGAAATCAAGCCAAAGCTAAACACGTCGGAATTGGATATCTGTCATGATAGAAGACCACAGCTACCTGAATAATCAATGTACACATGGCGGTATCTGTCATCACATGAGCGCCGGAAATCAGAGCTGCCTGAGTTAAGCACTCCTGGTCTGAGTGAGTGAATGGAAGAGGTGCGCCTACGATTGCTGGTCCCAAACGGTATAGTCTGGTGTCCTGATGAAGTGCTGTGACACGAAATATGAGGCGGCTTGACTCACCCGATAGAGAAAGTTATGCTGGAAAATATCCACGTGAAGCAAAAACTAAGAAATATAAGATCCCGTTGCGCCTTTTTAGACAAGATCGAGAAAGTAGGATGATGGGAAGTCCAATTTGACCGCCAATTATTTGTAATGCGAAGAATGTGGCTTGCTGTTGCCTCAGCTCTGCCGACAGAATAAAAATCGATGTTAGCAGACGGAGATGGTAATAAGTCAAATCAATAAGTTCACACACGTTCATCTTGTCGATTCACATTGTCCAGGATAGCCGAGGCATTCGGTGTGAGCAGGAGCTGCACGTTGTCAGCACTGTGTCCGTCAAAATGGCACAATGCTATTTGGGCTAGGACAGCCCCATGTCAGATGCTTCTGCACAGTGGCGGTTTGCAAGCGACGAGGTTACAATTCAGATCATGCTGTGTCAATGCTATGATATCATCTGAAGCACTGTAGTCCAATCTGCACAAACATTGTAGTGCGATATGCCGGATTTCACTGTTTGAGCAGCAGCCATGAACGCCAAAACATAATCCAGAGGCGAACGGATCCGGTGGACACTTCATTGCCGGCTCGTACTTTCAGTTGGATTTCCACATCGAGTAAACGGTTCGCCTGTAACACCATCGTGCCGTTGGGAAGAGGGGCGGATAATGGAATGTAACGTCCGTTGTCTGAACGTAACAGTGGAAGCTCTTCTGTGCAAGATCACAAAGTGTTGTGCTTACAAATTGAACCAATCGTACCAGAGACGAAGATTAGGATCACAGAGACTCAGAGCATTGTCGCAAGGACGGGGGCAGACAATTGAGGTAGAAATGAGTGATGATTGACTGCGCTTGAACTACACAAGGCTTCTGTTATAAGAGTGGAATGATAAATTATCGCAGGAGGCTGAGTACACACTGGTTTCAGTTTGGCTAAGAGACTTGAAATGGTTAGAAGTTCCCGGAAGAACTTGAAGGTATATTAACAATCTGTTGTCATTTTGAGCTTCTCAGCTTGGTACATCACCCACTGGAGCCATGTATGAGATGCAGTGCTTCATACTGGAAAGAAGCACATCACAGAAGCTTTGATAGATCCCAAGTGGATAACTGCAAAGTGGTAGTGAAATACCACAAAAGGTAATAGGTCAACCATTATGGGGCAAAAACAGGAAATATACTGAGGCCTTCTTACCTTGAGCGGATCTTGGAAGCTCGTTGACACACGGATTCTTAGCTAGATTAACCGAGGACAGTGTGACATGTTGAATGATGGAATTGTTGAGGGATGGTATGAGAAATGAAATGCA
Source organism: Ramaria cf. rubripermanens (assembly GCA_003316465.1). Lineage (NCBI taxonomy): Eukaryota > Fungi > Basidiomycota > Agaricomycetes > Gomphales > Gomphaceae > Ramaria > Ramaria cf. rubripermanens. The sequence continues at coordinate 2,909 of QFFB01001413.1, forward strand.
ATGGGTTAAGAAGCGTGGAATATTGAATGGCATGATGCTGTGCTACGTGGAATGATGACAACACTGACTGTACTAAGGGTTGGATATCACCAGCCAGGTGGAAGTCAGTGGGTTTGAGTTTGAAGCGGTGTTCCGAGCTCGACTCCTCGAAAGTGTTATCACTGCCATTGATGACATGCTGCGGCACGTGTATCCCTTGCTTAGCTAACAAATTTTACATAATTAACATGACTCTTTTGCCTACCACTGGAGGCATGGCAAAATTTTATGACTTGGATAATCTACTAGAAATTTTGAGGATATTCCACATTTCCTGATAATTTCCCAAGTCATAAAATTGGAAGCAAATTCATTGTTATGTCAGAGTTTTTGTGTTCAAGGAAAGCCTTGAGAAATTATGAATATTATGACCTGAAAATCATCATGAAATTCCAAGGAAATTATGAATTTTATCCTTCCCAAAACTAACCATTTAAGAAAGTTTATTGAGGAAGGAAATTCAGTAAAAGCATTGGTTTCTTGAATATTTGACAGAAAACTTTGTAGAAATCAATGTTTCTATAGAATTTCCTGAATGGAGAAACCTTGTTAAGTATTTAGTTTCTGAGAAGAGGAAAATAAATGTTTATTGAAATTTTCATTAAAATTTTTGAGTCATAAATTTTACAATTTTTGACAGATTTCTTGAAGCTAAAAATCTCTGACAGAACAATAAGTTTTTAACCAATCTCCTGACTTGGGAAATTTTGAAGAAATGTAGAATATCATTATAATTTCCAGTGGATTTTCTAACTTGGAAAATTTAACCATGTCTACAGTGTACAGCATTCTCATTCATTGCTCCCTTGTCCACTGTATATATTGACACTTCCAGCTCCACCTATGCATACTGCCTCTGAGTCCTCACCATGTTCTAAACCTCTCCCAATGTGCTAAGCACTAAATGGTAGATGGTGTCTATGCCCACAGCACCTCACACACAGGCACACATATCCTCTCCTGGGATGTGTGACATTCTCCCTATCAACACCAATGCATCACTCCCTCTATACCCATCTTTACCTCTCCCAATGGCTCCAAATGGCACCTGCATGCCACCTTTTGCTGCTCATCAAGCTTCAACCTGATCCTCCCTCTCAGCCCACTAGTTAGCCTTTGTTCCTCTAATTCTTGCAGACCATGAGTAACTCCTTGAAACCACAGAGAACTTGTACTAGAAGAAAATTTCTGCTCACCAGCCTCTGAACTATTGGTTTTCCTTGACCTTCCAGACCCAGACCCTTTCCTGGCCAGGTGTTCAGGCAGGCATCCAGCAACATCATCCAGCAATGTCATCTGCACATTACTCACAGCCACACAGGTGTTTGCTGTTCTGGCCCATTGTTGACAATGCCTACCTTTTTGTAAATAGTATTTATATAGCTCATTTCAATGCTTGTTTCACATAGTATTACAGCCATGCACACGAACAGTCACTTACAGCACTTGCACTAGTCTTGCTTGCCATTCTCATCAAGCATGGACTTGTGATATCAATCAAACAGATAGGAATTATACTGCATGATCTAGCTATGTTAATTATACTATGTATTGTTATCACTGTTGTCAGTGTCCTTCTCATCATATTCCTCACCTTCCTCATTGTCATCATCATTGTCTGGACTTTCATCATCTGATGACACCATGGTGAGTAAATTTTTGTGCCTCTTTCCTGTCTTTCCATCACTACTCTTTTCAGGCTGTTCCTGCTTAATGCCTGTTTTATTGGCTACCTTCTTACCTTTCCCTTGACATTTCAATGGAGCACACTTGTCACACACCACAGCTGCCTCAACAGCTTCCCTGTGCACCTTTAGTTCTTCCTTACTTTATTCTACCCACCTTAATTACTCATTCTACATGGCATCCCACACACTTTGAATGTCAGATTGTTACATCTGTGCATTCTGCACTTCTGGTTCCACCTTCCACACTATCACTTCCATTACCACTATACCTTTACTCAGCTCTCTGATCCTCCCAGCCCCTCCATCTGCAATGGTACCTTGTTCCTTGTGAAATGTCTGTGTCCCCTTATTGATGGATGATGGGTACCTGTTAGGATTCACTGGTTTGATTTCCAAAGTCTCAGTTCTCCAAGTTTCCAGATCTTCTATCACTTTCCATGAGTTTCTATCTCCCCTGATTATGTAAGCATTTCCAGCACAGTGATAAGGTTGTAGCCAGTGTGGTGGCATCTCCTCAGCTTGATCTCTGAGGATATCCACTACACAGGCAAGTCCCCATGTATCTATCATTGATAGCACTATAGACTGAGGATATCCATTGCACAGTTGGTCATTATCCTGTATCAGCTCTTATCTCCTTGAGTATCTTTAGGTTGTGGCTTTGTCACCAGTGTTACCCTCACAGAAGATCAAGCTCAATAGGATGACCCCACACATTCTTCCAATAACAGCTCCACCCTTATCACATGGCAGACCAACTCCCAGATATTTATTGGGACCAACTAGGTGACCATGGACCTTTCCTGTGAAGCCTCCTACTGGGTCAAGCACAGCAACTACAATAGCTTCAACTGCAGAACCAAGAGCTCCAGAATCAGTTCATCAATGTCTTTAACAACTAGGCCCATGCTGCATTAGCTGCCACAATTACTACTGCCCAACACATCACACCTCCTAATGCCACTCCTTCTACTTGCTCAATTAAAGTAGCAGAACCAGAAAAGTTTAAGGGAGATTGTGCAGAGACAGAGGGGTTTATCAGGTCTATCAGGTTGTCAATCACTGTCCAGCCAACATTAGTGATCTGAAACCTCACTTACCAGTAGCTGGAATTTGCAGATTTACTAATGGTTACTGTATCGACACATATATCAAAACATTATTAAAACCCCTCCATGACAAATACATTCCTTTTCAGCCATAAGTATCCCATCTCTGCCTCACCCAACCATGCCTAGTACAAAGGTTTGTTGCCCTTTGGGTCACATTTGACCAAGCTAGCTCAGACAGTGCCATCCTCCTTTAGATCTACATGCACAATGGACCTGCTTTTGAAAATGGTTTTCAGGATACCTCAACACTCTCCTCCACACTACAGACATAGGTATTTGCAACATCAAAGTGGCAAATACTCCACAGCACTGTTACATCTGTGCATTCTGCTTTCCCATTCTGCTTTCCGCCCTATCATTTCCATTACCACCCTATTGTTACTCAGCTCTCCGATCCTCCCGGCCCCTCCATCAGCAAGGGTACCTTGTTCCTTGTGGAATGTCTGTGTCCCCATACCGACAGATGATGGGTACCTACTTTAGATACCAAGCTTATGTTCCCCCCCACCCTATGATCCCCAACTCCACTCATGGTTCCATACCAAACACCTCTTCTGCTCTGACTTGGATCTCATTACTGTTACTTCCTTACATGTACCCCCTAGTATATAAGCTCCTGTATTCGCACTAGTAACCTTAGTTCGAATATCAACCACATTTCCCATGTTAACCTTCCATAGTGTTCTTAGTACACTTCTGCCATTACTTCCACGTTTCCACACTTCCGCACATACCGTGGAACTGTGTTGCCTGGTTTGATCTTTCTGTTTCAAAATCTTGGGACCTGTGACTGTCAAGAGGTGCAGCACATAAGCTGAAGCTGAAGTCCCTTCTGACCTGCCTTCCGTCCATCTCTGCCTTATGGTTTTACACCCCTGTAACAGGCACACAATCCAAAAGGGCTGCCCCTGTTCCATTTAGCACTTGCCCACTTGTGGCATCAAGTACAAAATCCACATGGGAGTGCACTAGTGGATTCTTAAGGGTTCATCAACCCCAATATATGTTATCACCAACCAGAAAAATTTGGAGTATTTTTCCACCACCAAGGTTTTAACATGAAGACAAGCACATTAGTCTGAATACCTATCACAGTTCAACCTTGTTATTTGGTTCCATCCTGGAAAGCTCAGCACCAGGCCTGATGCTTTAACTAGATGATGGGACATCTACCCAAAAGAGGGAGGTGGTGACTACATCCAAGTCAATCCTCAGAGCCTATGACCAATATTCACCAACCAACAACTCTCTGAATCACTTTGTGCCACATACTTACTTGCACCTGTACTCCGAGTGAGCACCTTGATGGATTACAAACAGCTTCATGCCAATATATTAGCCAACCTGACATCTGACCCCATGGCCAAAAAGAATCTCAGTGATGACACCAACCTGAGATGGACACAAACTGACAATGGTTTCCTATGCCTTGATGGCTGAATCTACATTCCTGAAGCTAACAACCTCCAACTCCAAGTACTACAGTACAAACATGACCATGTACTCTCAGGACACTTCAGTCAAAAAAAGATGTTAGCCCTGATCTGCCAAGAATATACTTGGCCAGGACTTTGGACCTTTGTTATTGACTTTTGTTGTAAAGTGGCTTTAGATATTTTTCTCTTGTTACCAGTAATCTGGCATTGTTTTCCAGTTACTGACAAATCTGCCCTTTGCCCTTGTGTATAAATAGTTTTGATAGTTACTTTCAATATCCAAGCGGTTTTAGCCTGAACACTCATGAAGAGTCTGGTTGTGTGAGTTAACATTGTCCTCACAGTGTTTTGTTTCTAGTGCATTGCGCATTGTTCTTTTTCCCATTCCATATCCATTGAATCTCCCTTCCCATATTACAACAACTTTTGCAAGTCATGTACCACTTGTATGCAATCTAAGTCACAGCACCACCAGCCTTACAGTTTTCTTAAGCAGCTCCCAGTCCCCAAGCAGCCTTGGAATTCAATATCTTTGGATCTTATTGAGCAGTTGCCAGCCTCTTCAGGATTCACTGCCGTTCAGGTGGTTGTATGCCACCTCACCAAGCAAAGCATCTTCATTCCAACCTATGACATGCTCACTTCAGCTGACATCACAAAGCTATTCATGCTACATGTCTTCTCTAAGCATGGAGTACATTTGCATGTCACATCCAATCATGGATCCAAATTCATATCACACTTCTTTCAGTCCCTCAGTAAAGCTCTCAACATAACGTTGCATCTCACCTTGGGTTACCATCCTGAAGGCAATAGTCAAACTGAATGTGTTAACCAGACATTGGAACAGTACATTCAAGTGTATTGAAATTATCAGCAAGACAATTGGTCTGATTTGCTACCACTCACAGAGTTTGCTTACAACAATGCTCCTAGTGCTACTACAGGTATCTTAACATTCTATGCCAACAAGGGCTATCACCCAAACCTCACAGTTCACCCTGAACAGGACCTCACATCCTCCCTAGCTCAAGATTTTTCCATTGACCTTGACCTGCTTCATCCTGCCTTGAAAGAGGAGATTAAACTCACTCAGTCTCGGTACCAGGTCTTGGCTGATGCTCAGCATGCTCTGGCCCCCAAGTTTGCCATAGGATCCTCTGCATTTGTCAAAGTGCGATTCTTCCAAACTACTTGACCCTCAAAGAAGCTTGCTGAAAAGTACCTTGGCCCCTTTGATATCATTGCGCAAGCTGGTTTCCACTCTTACACTCTTCAGCTCCTGGACAGTATGCACACAGTCCACCTGGTCTCCCATGTCTCCATGCTTGAACCTGCAACCCTGAACTCCATCCTGGAGTGTATTCAGCCACCACCCCCACCAGTTGAAACTGATGGCAAGCCCAAATATTGGACTCTAAGATCAACCACCATTGAAGACCCTGTAACCTCCTATACCTTGTCCATTGGGCTGGTTATGAAGGCACCAATGAAGAGATGTCTTGGATCCTTGCTGTAAAAATAAATGCAAGGTTGAATTGTCGGTTATGTTCTAATAATAGGGAAAAGGTCGAAAGATTAGAAGAATTGATGAAATAAACCAAGCTTATGACTTGAAGCTGGGGACTCACAATAAGAGGTAAAATTGAAGATTTAGTTACACTTGAAAGGAAAATAGATGTAAGAAAGGTAAAGTTTGTCACCTTGTTAAGCTATCTGCTTTGTACTAATATACTAGGAGATAGAATAGGAGTTAAAGGGGAAAAGGAAAAACAATAATAAAACATGTGATAACTGGCACCCTTGGCTCTTTGAAGTGAAGAAACAGTTCAAGTCCACTGTGCACATGGACTCAAAGTTAGAATGAAGGTCTGATCAGCAGAAAAGATAAGAAAACAAAATGCTGCACTGTATTGTGCCTTGACTCAATTTGGTACACATGTATATATCTCAAATGGAAAATACGCACAGTTGTGTGCCTCAATTCATGTCCAGCATTGATTTTGTTGGCTCGATGTTACACATATAAAAGTGTCTTGAAATGATGGATAAAGAAAAGAAAGGTGAATAGGATGAAGATAATGATGTAAGTAAAGAGTCCATGAATATAGAAGAACATAAAATTGAAATGATGTCCTTTGTACCATTGTTTATTTTTATGGTTTGTGGTTTAATGTTTTGTATAATCCTGAAATATAATTCAAGCTTCAAATGAAGCTGAATTGAGTAGAGATTTGTTTAAGAGAGGAATATTCAAGACAATTGCAATATATGTGAATTATCTTAGTAACTGCTTTAACTAAAAACTTTGAACAACTTTGGAGAGGCAAGTATTGTTACTACTGAAATTATCATATAGGCTTTGAACTATTTAAATGTTTCTAACTAGTGTAGGGAATATTTTGAAGATTGCTTACATAATGTGATGGCAGGGATGGAGGTACATGTAGTTACAAACAAAAGGCTAATTGTATGAGGGGGGGGGGGGGTATGACACTGGATGTGATGAATGTAAAGTATAACTTGACACTGACATAGAAGCAAAGTATTTGTTAGTTATCCCACATACAGTGATGGCAATGTAGGGATGTCTCAAGACAACACATCTATTATTGGATGCAAGGCGTCTATGTGACATATGTATGTGTGGGGTAGATTGATTGGCATCAGACCTGATCTCTGATATCATTGTAGGTATACTCAGTATGTGATTGCTCCACGTGCTGGGATAGTGATGGATATGGTGTCATGGGCTTGGTCCTGCATACGTGCAGCCTCAGTGATGGGGATGGAATGGGATAGGGATAGGAGTCAATATAAATCATAGTAAAGTCATCTGTAGATAATATCCTGGTGATAGAATGCCAGGATCCATCAGCATCATCGTTAATAAATAATTTATTTATATCTTTTGTTTAATTTATATTCATATAACATTTATAACACTTGTGACTGAGTTGGGTTATGTGACCAAGATTGTTACCAACATCCATCAAGCTTACCCTGCCAAACCCAGACCTTGGTCCCCTTGACCCAATCCTTATTTCTTTCTTATGTTATTATCATGGTCATTATTGTAATTATTTTCTTAGCTACTTAACTGAACCCCAAAACACCAACTACTCAATTGTTACCCTTCATCTTTTTCTATCCTACATCTATGTTTCCTGAACCCAAACTCCAAAAACCCAAAAACCCAACAATTTACTCATGTTTCAGTCACACTGGATTTTCACCAACTTTGATTTTTTGTTTACTAGTTACAATCACTCTTTCAATGTCTCCTCCTGCCCCTCCTTATCCTCATTGACCTCCTCAGTTTCCTTGATCTCCTTTTCTTTCTCCTTTCCTTTCCCCTTTGGATCCCACTTCTTGGTCTCCTCTTTGTCCCCTGTATCCTCTGCACTTTTCTCCATCTCTTTCCCTGTCTCTTTCCCTTCATTCCCCATCTTTGCTCCTGTCCCTGAGTCCCCAACCTCCACCTCCAAACCCCTGACCCCTGAACCCTGAACCTCCACACCAGCCAACATCCCTGGCCTAGTGCTCAACCCCTCACTAAGTCCCACAGCCTCTCAGCCTCTGTCTGAGGCCCCAACTTCATCTTGCCTGCCACCAGCCTCTCCAAAGACATTGTTAGGCAACCGAATACCTCAGCCATTAAAAACTGTGACTTGACAGCCAACTTGGCCAGCACTAGTCACTCCTCTGCCTGCTTCTTCTCCTCCTGCTGCCCCTGGTGCAGCCAGACAAGGACAGTGAGAATTGTTGAGATCCCATTAGGATAAGCATGGAACGCAGACTATAGCGGACGTTATCGACCCTTGATGTAGTATATATAGTTACGGTCATGGATGACCGTAACGTAGTATATCTATCGGACAAGTAGTTAGTAAACACCTCAGTGAATTACCGATTCACTGAGGTACATACCTTACACTGTAACGAGACGACAAGTGACTTACCGTAGTATAGTCTTTTCGTCTCTAGGTATAGTTGTAATGCAAGCTCAGTGAATTACCGATTCACTGAGTCTTTTCGTCTCTAGTTACTGCGCACATAACCAACAGGTTATGGGCCTCGCAGAGCCCATTATGTCCTCCGCCACCTCCAAGTCATTTGTCGTCCCTAAGCTGGCCCGAGATGGCTCAAACTGGGTCACCTGGAAAAGTCAGACGTTAGCGATACTGGCGTCGACCCGTGGTGCCAAACGACACCTGGATGGGACCGCTCGGATCCCCCCGCCGATTCCCACTTATCCTGATGGCCACGTATTGACGAGCGACGAGGAGGAGAAGTTGGATGGCATAGAAAAACGATGGGATGATTATAACCAGCGTGAAGCGACAATTATGGCCCAGATCTTCACAACCGTGCCAGACAGCGTCCTTATGGAGGTGCGGAACCTGGATACGGCAAAGAAGGTTTGGGAGGCGGTGTGTGCTAAGCATGAAGCCAAAGCACTCACTGTAAAGGTCGACGTGCGATGCCGGATGTACGAGATGAAGTGCGAGGACGAGTCAAATGTCCGCACGCATTTGGAGAATCTCGTGAAGATGCAAGAACAGCTATCAGGGATGAACGCTGCACTCACCGATGACGACTTCGTCACGGTCATCCTCGGCTCGCTCCCCAAATCGTATCGTCCGCTTATCAATGCAATAACCATGTCCGTAGCACATGCTAAAGTCAAGCTACAGCCAGATAACGTTGTCGAGAGTCTTGTCGACGAGTTTGAG
>QFFB01001416.1:0-15983 GCA_003316465.1 Ramaria cf. rubripermanens
TTGGTGTGGCCTTGGAATGGAGCTGGAATGATGGCACCAGTGTCCACATCCCACACCCGGATCGTGCGGTCACCAGATCCCGAGACAATACGCTTGCCGTCCGGCGAGAACGCCACAGAGTTGACGATTCCGGTGTGGCCTTCGAACGGCCCTGAAATGACGGCACCAGTGTCCGTATCCCACACCCGGATCGTCTCGTCAACAGATCCTGAGACGATACGCTTGCCGTCTGGCGAAAATGCCACCGAGAAGACATAGCCGGTGTGACCTTTGAACGGTGCTGAAATGAGGATGCCAATGTCTGCATCCCACACACAGATTGTGTGGTCACCGGATCCTGAGACGATTTGCTTCCCGTCCGGGGAGAACGCCACTGAGTTGACCCAGTGGGTGTGACCTTCAAATGGTCCTGAAATGAGGGCGCCAGTGTCGGTATCCCACACCCGGATCGTCTCGTCAACAGATCCCGAAACGATGCGCTTGCTGTCCGGGGAGAACGCCACCGAGAAAATGTAGCCGGTGTGACCTTTGAATGGTGCTGAAATGGGGGCGCCAATGTCTGCATCCCACACACGAATTGTGTTGTCACCCGATCCCGAGACGATGCGCTTCCCGTCCGGGGAGAATGCTACTGAGCTTACCCGGTGACTGTGGCCTTTCAACGGTCCTGATATGACGGTGCCCGTGTCTGCATCCCACACACGAATTGTATGGTCACCAGATCCCGAAACGATGCGCTTGCCGTCTGAGGAGAACGCCACTGAGTAGACGCTGGTGTGGCCTTCGAATGGAGCTGGAATGACGGCGCCAGTGTCTGCATCCCACAGACAGATCTTGTGGTCAGCAGATCCTGAGACGATGCGCTTGCCGTCCGGCGAGAACGCCACGGAGTTGATGATTCCGGTGTGGCCTTCAAATGGTGCTGAAATCATGGCACCAGTGTCTGCATCCCACACACGGATTGTCTCATCAGCAGATCCCGACACGATGCGCTTCCCGTCCGGGGAGAATGCCACCAAGTGGACGTAGTCCGTGTGGCCTTCAAATGGATCTGAAATGAGCTTGCCAGTGTCTGCATTCCACACTCGGATCGTCTTGTCAGCAGATCCCGACACAATGCGCTTCCCGTCAAGGGAGAAGGCCACTGACTTGACCCAGTGGGTGTGGCCTTCAAATGGCCCCAAAATAACCTTGCCAGTGTCCGCGGCCCAAACCCGGACTGTCTTATCATAAGATCCGGAGACGATGCGCTTGCCGTCTGGGGAGAACGCCACCGAGTTGACCCGGTTGGTATGGCCATCGAATGGCCCTGAAATGACCTCACCGGTTTCCGCATCCCACACCAGAATTGTCTCGTCTCGTGAGCCCGAGACGATACGCTTGCCATTCAGTGAGAATGCCACCGAATCAACCGAACCGGTATGACCCTCCAAGACATTCTGAATAGCCGGCCACGTCGTCATGTAGCTAGACTGGATGCGGAGTAATCTTGGAAACTGTGGGAGATATGTTGGGGATATTTTGGAACCCTGAGGTGCAAATGGGAGCGCTGACAAGTAGATATGGGGAGTGCTTTGAGAGATCACGCTCCCAAAGGTGACTGCAAATTTGCTGGCATCATTCGCAGACCTGACAATGTCATCATCCTGAAGTTTATTAGACTCACATCAGTGTCCTTGTACTAACAGTGACAAATTGAAGCTTACATGGCTCCAATCAGCTATTGATAGCAGTGCTGTCGACGCAACTGTGACCTTGTTAATTAAACTCAGGACTTCCAGCCAGAAGAGGAGCTGTGTGTTTAGGAAATCCCGCACATTGGCACATGTAGTCGATGTAAAGGTTGTGGCGCACACGTGGTCTGCCCAGAAACGGCAAGCATAGGAAAGCTGTGAGGATATGCACTTCTTGGTGCGCACTGGCAAGTCAATGACTTCACTGTTGCATAGGTGGGAAGTTTCAAGCTGACAAATGTTAAAGCAAAGTTCCTCTTTCATCACGCGCAAGGATGAGAGCGCAAGGCCATCATCATGGTGTGAAGATGTATCAATGTAGTATGGTCCACTCCGGCTGCCATCTGTCAGAAGGTCACGAAAAGATGTATGCAGCAGGCGAATCGGGTCAGATTCTCGGGTGACACCGCTCAACAGAGATCCCATTGGCCCAACTATCAGGTCAACCGCGTTGCCCAATTCATCGTGATTGCACAACTTCTGCAGGGCAGAGACAGACATGGGCTCTTTGGCTACCAGTATGCAGCCCATGACAGATCGAAATCGACACATGATACGATTGTTATCCCCGACCCCAAATATTTCCTTCAGTATGTTGAGATACAACCCGTCCAACCGACTGAGGTGCGTGCCTTGTGATGCCGAGGCCAAAAGGATATCCAATTGCTCAATAGGATCTAGACCTCGCCTCCCATCTCCTTTGACGAATAGACAAGCAGTGTATGCCCATTGAAAGAGACCTTCTGATTTTTGGACTAATAATTGGCACCAAGCTTTGTTTGGCCACTTTTGCTCGAGGGCCGCAATGTTGACTAGTTGGTCTTGCACGAAGAGGGCAATATCATCATGGGCAGGCTTTGGGTCAATATCCCCTATGCGCTTAGAAAGCACGTGTTTCCTCCCAGCAAGAGCCTCATGAATATCTTGCTCTGTGCGACTCGTAACAAAAATTCGTAAATTAGATGGCAAGTTCACCGCGCTATGAGCAAGCACAGAGAGAAGACCCTTTCGGGAGTCCGGGGTTCCACTTTCATCCAATGCATCAATGATGATCACGACCGGTCCAACAGTTGTTAGGCCCTGGGCGGGACCCAGAATGAACTTCTCGAACTGTTCACGAGGCACGCGTGTGGTCCGAAGTGCTCGCTGTTCCCCGATCACTTTCAAAAACGACGCTTTCCGTTCGGGATCCAGATCAGCTAGATCACGAGCAATTGTGCTAAAGATATTGTCAGGAGAGCGCTCTGCCTGATGAGCGCGGTCAAAACAGTACGACGATCCGAGACGTTTTAGTTTTCCAAAGCGTCGAGCGACCTCGTGAGCAATGGCAGACTTGCCGGCACCTGCAACATCGTGCAAGAAAAATATGCGGGGAGTGTCATCGGCATCTTGGTTGACCCAATCACAGATCTCAGCAATAACTTTTTCCCGAGTACCCGGCAAACATCCTTTATCAGGATCGAAACGAGCACCAGCTGCGTAGGGCATGTCATTAAGATGAATTTCCCTGGCTGTTTGCAAAGTGGATTAGCCTCGGGGAAGGCCCCAAATAGGAAAACACACAGAGGTCACCGACGACATCAAGAACACGTAGTACAGTTATTTCACTATGAATGACGGCATGTTCTTGTAACGCCAACCTGAGTTTCTTGAATGTATCCTGATATTCTTGGATTTTGCTATCAGCATCCCATACTAGATTCTTTGCAGTTCTTTTCCCTGAACAAAGATCAACAAGAGCTATCGCCACCTGACACAAAAGGAGCCAACATACAGAAATTTTTATTTTTGGAATAGTCGCGGATAAAGTAACTGCACTCCACCGTCTGATTTGTCAAGGATATGATAATTGATTTTTGAGATTCAACTGTCTTCAGCGGCTCTGCCAAATGGACGAACACATAGGCGTCTCCAATAATCTCTGCCAGCCCGTTGATGCTATCATCGCGGTCCTTCTGAGCGATGATTGTCTGGATGTAGATCCCAGGCGTCAATTATGTCTATCCAGTTGATGCATGTGGTAGATGTACCTTGTGCGCAATAGACAGGATGGACCACGCCATTTTGGCATAAGGATGGATCTAGAAACAAGGAATGCGTGTATATCGGGTGATTTGGAAGATCAACAGCTTGATTACCTCTGAGATCCCATCCACAATCTCTGTAAATAGCCTGATCTTGTCCAAGAGCGGACCCCAAGCCGTCGTTATCGGGTTGACAGTGTTGGCCATGGAATTCACGTCATTGACCACATTCTCTACATCAATGAATACCGATGGCGCGGAACTCATATTACCGACGTCTTTCGCTTTGCTAACTGCCTCATCCAACTGGACCTTCTCCGGGGCCTCATCCGAGGTCCAAAACGACGTAATGGTGAACTCTAGGACAGTCTGAACTTCATGTATCTTCCCTGCCTTATCGTATTTACACAATTTGCGAGGAACGGCTGTTGTATTCAATGATTACAGGTGCACTCAGTCATTGAGCGAACTGGCAGAACTGACCTCTTGTTGCTCCTTCTGCAAGCAGCAACTCAATCCTTTCCTTAGCACTACCGATGTAGTTGTCACGTGTAAATGTATGTCGTCGATAGACTTTAATTTCTAGTACAGAAGACCAATTTAAGTTTTTACTTGGCATGCAATTTCAGACCACGTGAAAATAATAAATCAGAATTGAACGCACAAATAGAATGTCTCATTCCACGAGGCAGTATTGCCTCCCACAGCTACTGCAGTCTTCTTGATGTCATTTTCGACAACGAGTTTCACGTAGTAGCTACCGGGATGCTTGCCGAACCATCCGACGTTGGGAAGATGATTGCATTTTAAGTCTGTTGTTGATCGCCAAGAGTCAGTATACAATATACAGCGCAAACAGAAAACTCTTTCCTGTAACTTTGACCGCACTTATGACTGCAGGAATACTTCGGGGTGGAGAGTCAAAGATTGGCTTACTAGAGAAGTAACTGTGGACTTACGGTACTGTGTCCTCATCGTTGCCCTTACCGTTGTTCATTGTTTGCAATGTTCGAGGTGGATGGTAGACGGAGAAAGACGACGACAGATGCTTGTCACAAACGGCACTGCATGGCACTGCCGTATTTTGAACCTGTCACGAAGTCCTAGCACTGCGCATTCCAGTGATTAGCGTCATGACACTTGATCCTCCCGACGGACCAGGCCAACTAGCTGGGCTGAAAGTGCACTCTCAGCCCGCTAGTTAGCCTTCGTTCCTCTAATTCTCGCAGACCGCGAGTAAATCCTTGAAACCACAGGAACTTGTACTAGAAAAAAAATCCTGCTCACCAGCCTGTGAACTACCGGGTTTCCTTGACCTTCCAGACCCAGACCCTTTCCTGGCCAGGCGTTCGGGCAGGCATCCGGCAACATCGTCTGGCAACATCGTTCGGCAACATCGTTCGGCACGTTACTCACGGTCACGCGAGTGCTCGCTGTTCTGGCTTGTCGTCGCCGACGTCGACGACGCCCACCTTTTTGTAAAATAGTATTTGTACAGCTCATTTCAATTCTTTCACATAGCATACAGCCATGCACACAGACAGTCACTTACGGCACTCGCACTGGTCTTGCTCGCCATTCTCATCAAGCACGGACTTGTGATATCAATTAAAACATATAGACATTATGCGACACGAACTAGCTATGTTGATTATACTATGCATCATTATTGCTGTTGCCAGTGTCAACCTCATCGTCTTCCTGACCTTCCTCATCGTCATCATCATCATCTGGACTTTCATCATCTGATGACACCGTGGTGAGTAAATTTTTGTGCCTCTTTCCTGTCTTTCCATCACTACTATTTGCAGGCCGCTTCCGCTTAACACTTGTTTTGATGGCTACCTTCTTACCTTTCCCTCGACGTTTCAATGGGGCACGATCACCACACGCCACGGCCGCCTCAACAGCTTCCTTGCGCCTTTAGTTCTTCCTCACTCAATTCTACCCACCTTAATTTCTCACTCTGCATGGCATCCCACACACTTTGAAGGTCAGATACCAAACCAATCTCACTGGGCAAGTGGAATTTAGAGGTAAGTGGCCACCCAATGATGGCATAGCCGTAGTTCTGGACTTGGTCCTCATGCTGGTCTGTATAGAACACCCTGATATTCCTCACACCAGTAGCCTTGGCTTTATGTGGAAATAGTTAGCATGATCTATGGCGATGCTGTAGAAGTATGTACCTAAGCCGGCCTGCAATCCGACACGTATATCCTTTTTGAGCTGTTGGATTTGGACTCCATAGCCTCGAGCCACTCCTATAACATAAGGTAAGTTATTGCATTACTGTCCGACGAGCCACGCACCTTTGTGATTTGCGACCACAAAAGCTTCTGCACGCACACCCATCTCGTACGGATCCTGCTTCAATGAATCGGAGATGAACTTTTCCATCTCCTTACTGGTGAAGTACATCTGGGGTGCCAAATTGTAGTCGACGGAGTTCCGGACCATGTATACAAAGCCATCAATGCCGCTTCGCTGTGCGCAGGTGAGGAGCTACATATGATCATATTGGTCAGTATCCTTGGTTTAAATGCCACACAGGACTCACACTGGTGCTGATTTCCTTCATAGTGTGGCTGGCGTCACGAACCTTGGCTCTGTTCAATACACGCTTACCCGTGCAAGTCTTTTCTCTGATTGCCTTGAGTTGCGCTATAGCCTCATGGCCCTCGGAGTGTGTAAGTGCCTCATAGCTCTGGCTTGCGTCACGGCTGATATCAATAAGGCCTGTCTTAACACCCATATCTATGCATTACGAGTGAGTGGTGTGCGTGAACTAATAACATGTCACTTACTGTGATTCCTCTCCACCGCTTGGCAATGCAGGTAGGCATTCCACTTGTTGGGAGCCCTCTATTGACGGCCTATCTTGCTGGCAAAGTGCAGCTTCGTCAGAAAGTACTGTTCTTTTTTGTTGTACGTCTTGGCCAAGTTGGCTATCTCAGCCTTGATGAGATTCGAGACACGTTGCATGGCATCCTCTTCGCTGGCTTTGGACTTCAGTGCACTGGCTGGTTGAGTGGCTGAGCTGCTAGTATTCTTTGCTGAAATAGCTGGCGCTTCCAGAGGATTAGCGCTGCTAGTCACTGGTGCAGAGGATGCTGGTGCCATCACTGATGATGGAGGAATTGTTGTAGTGTTTGTACTATCACCTAGAATAGATAGTTTGCTCTTGGACCTAGTGTTAGGCTTCATTGATATCTGTGTTGCAAGTTGGAGGTTTTCCACTGCCATTGTGATGGTGATGAACAAAGGTTTGGAGTAGTCACGTGCTCTTTAGTGAAGTTTGAAGTCTTATAACATTGGTTATGTACTCTGCGTTTGACTATCTACAGCTATAGACTACAGTACATCCCATGTGTTGGAGTAAGGAGAAAATGCATCGAAGAAGGCAGTCAGCTCTTTCTCTTCCTTAATGTCATGCATAGCAATAACTGCATGCGCAACTCATTCAGGGGGGAAATATATCCCTGCTAAAGCCTCAATCCAATGGGTTGATGGGAGTCTCAATGGCAGCTAGGAGGGCTGTTTCAAACTGTGTAAGTCCATGCAGTTGAAGGAAAACAGTAAGGGTATTATTGGAAGGGCTACCACGGGAATGTTCACTTGAAGTATGTGATTGCCCATCGGCCACCTGTGCTTCGGCAATGAGTAAGTGGGCTTTGTGAGCACATTCCAAGGCAAGAACTGTAGCCTCTGAAGCACGCTCAAAAGCTGCTACTTGGACTAGGGACTTGTCAACTGTGCCTTCCTCCAAGAAACTGTTGGTCCATGAGTGTGTAGCTGGCAAGGAACAAGAGGAGAGTGAGGAGGTGATGGAAGTTGAGGATATTGTAGAGCTATCATCTAGAAAGCTTTGGAAGGTTGTGTTTTGTAGAATCTGGTCCAAAAGGGTAGTAGTGTTGTCCAGATTGAAATGTGGGTCTGTGGCAGCAGAGGACCGAGCAATTTCTTGCTCAGGAAGTGACTGAGATGGCAAGGAGACATAGTGGGGACTGTTAGTGGGTTGGATATGTGGGAATACACCAGATATCACCCAGCCAACTCATGGGGGGAGGTCATTTTCCTTCCACCCAGTGGTTTGTAGATAGGTCATTGTCAAGATTGAATTTCAGAGTAAAGGTATAACATCAGTGTGATTCCGACATGGGCCTACAGTTGTAGTGAATAACCCAAGAGTAGTATGTGAAGAATCACACACATCCTCAAGGAAAGGTCACCCCAGTTCAGGTGTCCCTTTTGCTGATCTGAACACTTCTGTGAAGTGCTGCAAATAGTGGCCTTTGTGACACCCCTAAAGGGACATAGTGAATAAGATCAAGGGTTCAAGCTCACTGTTAGGTACAACTACTGATGAGGGAGTAGGTCATTTCACTAAGGTATTTCCTACTAGTGAGGAGTCAAATAACGAGGTAGATGTATGATAATTGAACTAGGGAATTTTACATGTGGAATCAAAGTACTTATAGTAAAGAGCAAATGCAGGGGGGGACAGATTGAGAGGGGTGAGAACACCATGGAGTTAGAGTATGGATTATGACATGGAGTCACCTTCATGGGGCATGGCAACAGATGGGGTCTGGGAGTGAAACCTGTCAGTTAGACTAGACTTCTGCTTATCCTTGGTGACCCCACATGCTGCAAGGGGACTGTGAATGATGCAAAATGAGGGTGAAGGATTGTGGTACAATGGCAAAGATCATGTTTGATGACCAGTGAATAGGGGTGAGATTGACTACAGAGGTCTTGCTGATATCAGTGTGATGGACTGATGCTGGGGAGATTGACATAATTTGCTGAACTTGGGATGTGGAAAACAGCAGTCATGACAGTCATATTAGATCCCTCATGAGAGAGTAGAGGCCATTCTGCACGTTCTAAGGGGGTTTCCACAGTAGGAAAGGTTCCGGTGGGGACATCAGAGGTCCCTGTGTGAAATTGATGAGCTTTTACAAAAGGTGTTACAATCTCATGGATGAACAACTGGACCAGGAGCCCCACAGCTTCTTCCAATGATTGCTCAGAACTGTGAAATTTGCAGGGAGTGAAATATACTTCTGTCAGGACATGTTCAGGACTAATGCTAGTGTTGGGGGGCATTTGCCCACTGCAGCTCAGAAGAATGGTTATCTGGCCATCTATGACATCCCATGCTGTAATTTTCTGTAGAAGATGAGTGGTAGTAATAGAATTCAACACAAAGACAACATACTGCATCCATGAGATCACCCATTAAGGCACCCCATAACTCTGGTATCTCTCCTGCCAGTTTATACCACTGAGAGTGGAATGGGTCTTGATCTATCTCTCAGAGGACTGTTGCACAATCTGTGTACATGATGAATTGAGCTTGAGCTTACCATCCAGCATCCATGCCTGGAGTGGGAGGGTGATGGTATTTTGATATGTAAGATTTAATAGCATTGATGAGGGCTGTGGGTGTATATTGGGAAAGAAAATCCTCAGGGGTATCCTGGGACATGGGTGACAACCTGCAGTGCAGTCAGAAGGAGATGTTGGAATTCAAACATCAGCACTCACTTACCTTTAGGGGTAGTATGTAATCATCCATTCCACTCCAGTGCCACAAGTTAAGCAGTGAACCCATAGTTTGCTACAATGGGTTACAAGAGTCAACTGCACAGAGGAAGTATCTAGTAGGCATACCTTTCATTTCTGTGATAAAAACCATTACCCAAGTGACTAGCATGCCTATTTCCACGGGTACATATATGCCCATTCTTGCTGGACTCAAATGGGCCTGGAGGGTTCAATTTGTCAATTGTAGCTTAACAGTGCAAGGGAAAGTATTGAATTTACAATATAATTATCTGTGCCAAAAACCAAAGAGTTTTGAGAGAATCACAGTTTTTCCATTTTTGCTTTTCTAACATAGATATAGTATGCAAGTCATGTTCACATAGTTCAAAGTAGATAGCAAGATGGTTGTAATTCCAAAAGATATTACCATATTGATCCATGCATTGTAAATATGCCTTGAAGCATTGTTCAGGACTATACATGATTGTCTTCTTTGCACATCTAGAGCAGTGAGATATATAGTATGCTGAAGTCATCTGATGGGGACTGATTGAGTGATGCACCGTCACACACTTTATAAATATGCAAAGGTTGCAAGGACCTTGAAGCCAGTCCATTATTGATCCTGTCTATGACAATGCCTCAACCCAACTATCTAATGCCTCCCCTGTCTCTCATATCATGTCATCCTCATTAACTGCAACATCTCCTTCATCCAGATAGCCAATGGTGTCTGGCATAGCCTTCTCTGCACTTCCTACAATGGCTTTTGGGTGATCCACTCACTGGCCTTGAGTGGATGATCTGCTGTATCCTAGGAGCCCTATTATTTGCTTGATACAGCTATCATGTACATAGTTGATGGCATCACACAGTTGCCACTGCTTTTGGATGTGGAAAGTGAGGGAAGGGTGAGTCACCTTGATATGCTCAATATGCTTGGGTGTTACATCTGTACATTCCACGCTCCCATTCTGCCTTCCGCACTATCATTTCCATCACTACCCTACTATTACTCAGCTCTTTGATCCTCTTGGCCCCTCCATCAGCAAGGGTATCTTGTTCCTCATGGAACATCTGTGTCCCCATACTGATGGATGATGGGTACCTATTTTAGATATCATACTTACATTCCCCCCCTGCCCTATGATCCCCAACCCTGCTTGTGATCCGTATTGAATACCTCTTCCGCTCCGACTTGGATCTCATTACTGTTACCTCCTTACATGTACCCCCTAGTATATAACTCCTGTATTTGTACTAAGTAACCTCAGTTTGAATATCAACCACATTTCCTATGTTAACCTTCTGTAGTGTTCTTAGTACACTTCCACTATTACTTCAATGGCAGAAGATAAGATCAAGGTTATTCAAGAATGGCCAGAACCATGACATGTCAAGGATGTTCAATCTTTCTTAGGATTTGCAAATTTCTACTAATGTTTCATTTACAACTATTCCAACATTACTGTTCCACTTACACATCTCTCCAGGAAAGGTATTCTGTGGAACTTCAGCCCAGAATGTCGCTCCACATTTGAAACCCTCAAGAAGGCTTTCACTGTGGCACCAATACTCACATTCTGGGTTCCTGAAGCCCAACTTGTTCTTGAGACTGATGCTTCCAACTACACCCTCATAGCAATCCTCTCGATGATTTCCCCAGAAGATGGAGAAATCCATCTGATCACCTTCCACTCCTGCACCTTTTCTGCTCCAGAACTCAATTACTGTTACATCTGTGCCTTCTGCTCTCCCGTTCTGCTTTTCTGCCCTATCATTTCTGTTACCCCTTACTGTTACTCAGCTCTCCGATCCTCCCGGCCCCTCCATCAGCAAGGGTACCTTGTTCCTCATGGAACATCTGCGTTCCCTTACCGATGGATGATAGTTACCTACTTCAGTTGCCCAGCTTATGTCCCCCCTGCCCTATGATCCCCGACTCCACTTATGTTTCTGTACTGAACACCTCTTCCACTCCAACTTGGATCTCATTACTGTTATTTCCTTACATGTACCCCCTAAAGTATATAAGCTCCTGTATTTGCACTAGTAACCTCAGTTCAAATATCAACCACATTTCCCATGTTAACCTTCCAGTAGTGTTCTTAGTACACTTCCACTGTTACTTCTGTATTCCACACTTCCGCACGTACCATGGTACTGTGTTGTCTGATTAACCTTCCGTTCTGAAATCTTGGGACCCATGACTGTTGAGAGGCGCAGCACATAAGCTGAAGCCAAAGTCCCTTGCGACCCACCTTCCGTCCTTCTCCACCCTACAGTTGACACAACCATAACAATTATGATGTCCACAACAAGGAATTACTCACAATATTCAAAGTGTTTGAAATTTGGCAACACTACCTCAAAGGTCTAACCTACCTGATTGATGTTGTCACATACCACAAGAACCTGGAATACTTCACTACCACTAAACTCCTCACTTGCTGACAAGTCCGTTGGTCTGAATACCTCTCACAGTTCAACATGGTGATCTGTTTCCATCCCAGGTGGCTTAGAACAAAATCTGACTTGCTCACTCGACGATGGGATGTCTATCCAAAAGAAGGGAGTAGTAACTATGCCAGTGTTAATCCTTACAACTTCTGCCCCATGTTCACTAATGAACAGCTGGCATTATCCCTCCAAGCAACTGTATTCTGTGTTCTGCTACTCTGTGCCCCAATCATCATGGACACTGAACAGCTTAACTCTGACATCTGTTCCACACTTCATTCCGACCCCCTTTCCACCAAACACTTTGATGACCCCTCCAGTCCCGGATGGTCTCTCAACTCTGATAAACTACTCTGCTACAAAACTCAGATTTATGTTCCAGACGTCAATATCCTCCAACTCTGCGTCCTCCAGCAGTCCCATGATCATCCACTCTCCTCTGGACACCTTGGTCAACACAAGACCCTCGACCTAGTACAATGTAACTATACTTGGCCCCTCCTCTGCACTATGGTCCAGGACTACTGCAAGTCTTGCACTACGTGTATGCGGTCCAAGCCACAGTGCCACAAACCCTATGGTCTTCTCAAGCAACTTCCAATCCTGGAACAACCATGGAATTCAATCGAAAAGCTTCCCACCTCCAGCTACAACACTATCCTCGTCATTGTAGACTGACTTACCAAACAATCCATTTTCATTCTGACTCATGACACCATCACTTCCACTCAGCTTGCACAACTCTGTGATCCATGTCTTCTCCAAGCACAGCATTCCATCCCATGTCACTTCCGATTGCAGCTTGGAATTTGTCTCATCCTTCTTCTGCACCTTGGGCAAGGCCCTGGATATGGAGCTGCACTTCACTTCCAGCTATCACCCAGAAGGAGACGGCCAGATGGAACATACTAATCAAACACTTGAGCAGTATCTCCATGTCTACTGCAACTATCAGCATAGCAATTGGTCTGACCTCCTTCTGCTAGCAGAATTCACATACAACAACACCCCCAGTGCCACTACTGGCATCTCTCTGTTCTACGCCAACAAGGGCTACCATCCAAACCTCACTGTACACTCCAAATGGGACCTTGCTTCTGCTCATGCCTGTGAATTCATTGTGGACCTTGACGAGCTCCACCAACACCTCTGTGAAAACATTGCCATGGCCCAGAAATGCTATCAGTCTTCCGCTGACTGGAAATGTCTTCTGCAACCAGAATTCAACATTGGCAATAAAGCCTCCATTAAGGCAGAGAATTTCTGCACCACTTGACCTTTGAAGAAACTGTCTGAGAAATACCTTGGGCCTTACGAGATCATCGCTAAGGCCAGCAGTCATTCATTCACACTAAAACTACCTGATAGTATGCATGCAGTACACCCAGTCTTCCACATCTCGATGCTCGAGCCTGCAACTCCAAACAACATTATGCATTGTGAATGACCCCTGCCTCCGCCAGTAGTCATCAACGGAGATCCAGAATATGAAATTGCGGAAGTCCTTAACTCAAAGCTCAACCACTGCTACCGCTGTCAGCTGCAATACCTTGTCAAGTGGACCGGCTATGAAGGTACTGATGAAGAAACCTCCTGGATCTGTTTTGGAACCCTTCAAGACTTTGGTGTTATTGCTAACACTTCAATCTATCAGAACGTGTTGTATATGAGACTAATAGAATACTAGCACTGCTGCAGCACAACTCCGGAAATAATTTAATATTTGTACCTTGGTTGCAATCTGTGCAATAACTAGTCCAAGCTATCACAGATGGAAGGCAATATGTTTCTTAGCAGCAATGCGTAATAAACTATAAGACTGTAGGTTCAAGGACACTATTGGGGACCAAGATTATTCCAAAAGGGGAATATACTTGGCTGGTGAGTTTGTAAGTGGACTGACCTGATTAACATCAATGCACTGCAATAAACGAATGACTGGAGGTGGCTTTTGCAAGCAACTCAACTTGACTTGTGAAAGTCACTGAACAGGAAAATCAACTGAACAGCTCGTCTCAGGTATTGGAGTGCTAATTGACAAGAAAATCAATTGACAATCTCACTCTGCAGAATTTCACCTAGAGGATTAGTCTGGGTGGCTAAGCAGTAAAGCAACTACTTAACTGAGAATTAATATACTAAACAAGTCACATGAGAAGGAGGTGGAAGATAGCTGGGTTGATTAAGAGTATAGACCCTGGCAGGGTTGCAGCTTATCCAATGAGTAAGTGTATAGACCCTGGCTGGGTTGCAGCTTAATCCAATTGGTAAGTGTATAAACCCTGGGTTGACAGCTTAGTCAGATTGGTAAGCATATAAACCCTAGCTGGGTTGGCAGCTTAGTCAAGGCATACAAGTGTATAGGATAGAAGATGGTTCTTGTTGTTCAAGGCAGGCAGAAAGGCCTCCTTATATAGGCTATTTACAGGAGCTTAGTAAGCTGAGAGAATCTTCTATCTATTAATGGAACAGGGGTAGAAGGATATGGAAGCTGGTAGAAGCTGTTGGAAGACTCTGGCAGTTTCCAGGGAGTTCTAACCCTTAGGTTCCAAGGACTTCTAAGCCAATCAAGGCTCTCCATCAATTATTACTTAAGCTAGTGTCTTGTACAGCCATGCACAGCCTGGCACAGCCCTGTTGCCATGATTGACCAAGTTGTGCAATATTTGATTGAGCCAAACAGGCTGCACAGCAGTTGTTACTGCTTATGGTAATTATTTGATACTCAGCTGGAAAAGCTGGGAGAGCCTGGTTTTCGGACTTGTGGGTGCTTGAGTGGTCACAAGTCCGAAAATGCGGCGACCGTGGAGAAGTCCGGCGGAGTTCGAAATTGAAAGTCAGAAACAGAGTTGTGGGCTTTAAGGGGTCCACAGCTCCAAAGGAGCAAGAAATGATGTTTTCCAGTCATTTCTTGCCGAAGAAATTAAGGAAAAATTAAGGGGACTTTGAGGAATGTTGTGAATTTCTTAGTGGCCAGTTAAAGAGTCAAAATTGGGCTACATTGGTAGCTAAAAAGTAAAAAAGAAAGTAGCTAAGGGTTAAGTTGGTTGTGCAGCTAAGTCCAGTTGGTTGAACAACCGGTTCCCTTACAGGATCTCTGTGACTGAACTCAACTACACTTCCGACCTTGTCTCCGATTTCCACCAGGTGTACCTTAATAAACCCAGCCCCATTTCCATTTAGATACTCCGTTCTTCTGTTCTGCACTCACTTCCATATTTTCTTCCATTAGACATGTTGGTTAGCCCCTATAGTATACTTGTATATGCACAGGCATGATGATTGGCAGACACACCCTATGATGGCCTATTAGGACATATGTCAACATCCATACACCAGTCTTTGCTTGCTCTGCCACACGCTGAGGGCTTGCCTCCCTTGATTGTCTTGTGTCCTTCATCATTACAAGTCCCTTTCCATGTTTGTTTCTGTTCTGTTCACACTTCCACGTTTTTTCTGATTGTTTCAGAACTTTACATTTTTTGTTAACTATGTTACTTTTCTGTCCTACTCTTCCACATTCCCATCCCCTCCATCTCTGTTTCTGTCTCTGTTTCTGTCTCTGTTTCTGTCTCTGTTTCTGTCTCTGTTTCTGTCTCTGTCCCCTCCATCTCCACCCCAGTTCCAATACTTCCACCTGTTAAACACTCCTGGATTCCCTTGCAGAGCTTGGTTGATCCCACCTAGTTGGTGGTCCAACATCACTCTGATCTCCCATAGGAGGCCCCTTATTTCCATGAGGACATCCAGAGCCCCTCCCCTTGTTCCCGTCCTGTTGGTTCCCCATTCTGGTCCTCCTGTTCCCGCTCCCACTTCTGCTGCCCTCAGCCTTGGAAGATGTGTCCCATGGATATCAGTAAACCCCCATCTAGGGTACCTTCTTTGCGTGGACCATGTTCTTTCCAGTTGCCTTAGCCTATGCCACTTTCTTTCTGTGTGGCACGTGTTGCCTGACCCCACCTACTGTGCACTGCCTTTTCAGGCCCCTGCACCGAGAGCAGGCGCTCTCCCTTCCCTCACCATCCCAGATGCAGGCAACCTACCT
This sequence comes from Ramaria cf. rubripermanens, assembly GCA_003316465.1. Lineage (NCBI taxonomy): Eukaryota > Fungi > Basidiomycota > Agaricomycetes > Gomphales > Gomphaceae > Ramaria > Ramaria cf. rubripermanens. Next base: position 15,816 of record QFFB01001416.1, read on the forward strand.
CCTCTCACAGGTGTTGCAATTTCGAACCCCTGCACATTCCAGGCTCTCCTGTTGCTTTTCCCATTTCCTCTGCACCAGCTCCTGCAACACCTGTTAGCACATATCCCATTTCCTCCACACCAGCTCCTGCAACACCTGTTGGTACGTGTCCCGCACTGCCACCAGAGT
>QFFB01001417.1:0-12844 GCA_003316465.1 Ramaria cf. rubripermanens
CCTTGACCATATATGGCTCCAATCCCTGCTTTGGAGCTGTCTGTGATAACCCATATTGGCTCTGCTCTGGGTTATGTGCATCTACTGGCTTCAGGATTGGAGCCCTGCATGCTAGTGCTTCAATACTCTCAAAGCATTTTTCTAGTAGCAGTGTCCATGTAAAGGGACGATTATTCCTTATACACCCCAATAATGGTGTGGTGTATGCTGTAATGTCTGGCATGTAGTGTGCAAGGTATTGTACCAGGCCTAGAAAACATTGGACCTTGTTGAACGTTCTAGCCCGCCTCCATTCACGGATGCATTGCATCTTATCCGCATTGGCATGTATTCCTCAGCCATCTATGATGTGGCTGAGGCACTCCATTTGTTGAGAATAGAGGTCAACCTTGCTCTTGCTAAGGAACATATGGTTATCTCTAAGCTGTTGAAATACAATCCCTAGGTGCATTTCATATTCCTTGAGGGATTGTGAGTAAATGAAGATGTCATCCATATATACATGGATGAATCTGCCGATACAGTTGTGGAACATGGCTGTCATTAACTGTTGGAATGTGGATGGTGTGTTACAATCACCCATTTGCATTACTTGGCTCCTGAATGTTCCAAGGATGGTTGCAAAGGCCATTCTATGCACGTGGTCGGGTATGATAAGTATTTGTTCATATGCTTCCAACATATTGAGCTTTGATCAATATGGTTCTCATGCCATATCATTACAAATGATATATTGGTCCGGGAAAGGGGTCACATCTTTGATTGTGTTCTCATTTTGCTCATGCAAGTCAAACACAGTTCTCAGTTTGCCACTCTTTTTTGGCATGCAGAGCATAGGTACTGCTTGTTGTGCCACTGCTAGCACCCACCATTTCGCAGTGGTGTATCTCTTGATTTTCACTGAGAGCTCTTCATGGAAATGCTCTGGGCATTTTGGAAGTCGGTAGCATATTCACTTTCTGGGATCAACCAAGTTGATCTCATAATTAACCTCCTGCATGGGTGGCAGTTCTAATGGAATACCACTGATGAGGTCAGTGATGTTTTCATCCCAGCTCCTGCAGAGATGGGGGATTGCGTCACCCATCAGGATGATGTCATAGGTTTGTGCAAGCCTGAAGTGCTCTGGGCACCCCTTGTGTCCCACTCCAGGCAGGGCTTGAATACTACTCCATCCCCGCATCCTCACTTTGTAGTAAGGACACTTCTCCCTGTGTATACAGGGAGAGTTTTCAGACAGGCCTTGTTGTGGCCCATCCGCCTCATTTCAGGCCTGCCTATTGGCATGCCTGTAGCCTGGAATGCTGCCCACTCAGGCAACTTGCTTGTCTGTCGGTGGGACATCAAAGGACACTTTCCCAGTGAGCACAACCTCATTGCCAACCCTGATAGCTCCCAGGCTATTAAAGTCCAGGACTATGCCCATCTTTCTAAGGAAAGGTGTGCTGAGTATTACGTTGTAGTATTTGATGTTGGCCACATTGAAATATTCTTCGACTTTGTGTTGGCCAAACTTGATAGTTATGTATGTTCCGTAGTTGATCATAGATTGACTACCAATGCATGCCAATTGCAGAGCAATTGGTTGTGCGAGGGGGAATGTCTTCATTCCTGTGGCTCATGTAAATTTGGGGGATATCAATACCCCTTTGCTACCACTATCTAATAGACAGTGTGCCTTCGCACCATTGATCTCCCAGTACCCAGAGAGGGTGCCATTCTCAGCTTGCGGCCTCTCAGGCCACATTTTGTGTTTGCTCCTATAATGATACATAGGCTCTGCAGTCTTGTCTGAGGCCATTGATTTCACCCGTGCGGCCATTACCCTTGCCATCGCATGTTCCCCATCATCTGATGCAATCCTTATCATGCTAGATCAATAGGTGACGGTGTGGTTATTGGCTTCCTCATCTTCATCCCATTGGTACTGGGACGGCTCTGTTTCCCATTCACCTGTATTGTTATCATGAGGTTCTGCCTCCTGATGCTCACCCTCCCCCTCTTTGTTGGAAGATGAGGCTCCTTCCTCTTGTGGATCCTTTTCAGGATCCCCAGTCTCTTCTGCCCTTACACCTGCAGCTCTCACTGCTTTGTTGAGGTAGGGGCAGTTAGCCCAAATGTGCCCAGGCTGTCCACACTTAAAACATATGGGGCTTGTGCTTGGGCCCCCTTTTTGTATGTAACTTGTTTTTGTTGAATTACCACTGGCATGGACACCTTGCACTTCTGGCCTTGGTGTATTATGTACACATGGTTGTGTGGCATGTTTTGGCCTGATGGCTGTTGTCTGGGCAGCTCTTGTTTGGCTGTCCTGACATTGTGGTCTAACTGCTGTACACTGTGCCATGCCTGACAACATATTTGTGTTGTCAGGGCAGCTCCTGTGATTGTACTGGGATGCTTCTTCTATCATTCGGGCAGTTTCATATAACTGCTCGATAGTGCTGAATTTGGCATTGTAGCCTTTTTTCAGCACTTCATTGTGCAATGCCTTGCGCAATGCTGAAATCAATTGTTTCCTGAATGTGTATACATCGTGTATCATCCATGCTGAGTATTTCATTAGGTCATTCAGGAGCTCTTGTATGGTTTTCATTCCTTGTGACACCATGTTGAACTTGTTTGATGCATGGTGGTGTGTAAGGGTATGCAGGAACCTCTATTGTAGGCCTTGTACTACCAGTTCTAAGGTCCAGTCCTGTATCTGATGATTGAAATGTTCTACATTTCTGAAGACCCATTCCTGTGCCTTGCCCTCGAGGCAGGTGCCTAAGTAGCCGACCTGCATATCAGTGCTGGTTGGCCCTAGGAGGCTGTTCATTTTGAGCCATCTTAAGATGCTGGCTACAAAAACCTCGAATTCTTTGAGGTCTGATCCACCTGCATACATATTCGGGTGGCCCAATTTTACACCTGCTTTTGCTAGCATGGACTTTTAAGGGTCCATGTCTGCACTATCTGCTAGCACTATGCATATCATGCATGTGATGCCATCATATGGCTTGGCATTGTTGTTGGTGTGATCAGGTATGCCTTGCCCTTCTGTCAGGGCCATCAATTGTCCCCACTGGTTGGGGGGGGGTTCTGTCCGATGGTGGTCTGCCTGTGACCATTGTTTATGCCTTCTCCTCCTATATACATGTCATCATCTGCTTGGTGACAGGTATCTCCTGTTATCCCTGCAGCCTGTAGCTGATTTTGGCTTCCCAGAGCCCAGCAGGCCTGTCGAGCTTGTTGTACCACCTCCTCCATCTCCTGCATCAGGAGATTCTCACGGAGGGATCACAATACCACCTCTTCCATGTATCTTGCTTTTAGCTCTAGCGCATGGGTGTGCCACCTAGCGGCCACTGCCTCTTTGCACTCCCAGTGCTTAATTTCAAGCTCTAGACTAGCTGCAGTTGTCTCCATGTCTGCTTCCGAGGCAACTTGCTCTCTGATAATCTGCTGGATAGTCTTCCAATCCTCCTTGTTTTTATGCCTGATCCGTGAGCCCCTCTCTTTTGGCTCATCATTATCATGCTTCCTCTGGCTGTGGTGTCCCATTGGCTGGAGCTGGTGTTGTAGAGCTTCTATGGCCCTACAGAGGTCATTCATCTCATTATGAATGCACTCATTAGCTTCCTATGCCATCACAGCCAGAGTGATCGCCTGTGTGCTCATGTTCATGCCATGCTTGATGTGTCTCTCAGTGCTGGCTATCTTCTCAAGCAGCTCTGAGATGGCTTCGTAACCTTCTTCATCTGCTTGGCTCAAGCTTAATTGGTGGCGATCATTACTCTAAGTGTGTCATCCTTGGCAACACTCTATGTGTCTGCTAGCACTGCTTGACCCTCTGGTCCACTCATATGTAGTAGTACTCATATATACAGGTACTTTGCATCCTTTACCTTTTTCAAGGGGACGCAGGCTGTCTGGCAGTATGTGTGATGTGGGGCCATGGTGTGGTTCATCATCATGTACACTCTGGGATCTACATTCTCCAAGATCTATTCCACTGCAAATAGCAGGCAGGCTTTTGGTGAGGTTATGATCTATAACTTTGCCATCTTCCAGCTCACAGTCGCGCCAGTCATATGTGAGCTTGACTGTTCTCCCACCATTTTGTGTGAGTCCTTAACTCATGTCAACCTGTGTCACATTTTCATAGTGGCACAGTTTTTTGGCATTGTAAGATATCAGTAGCATGTAGCAATAGAGATTGCTATTATGTTTTGGCAAGCTTCATAGTTCACCACTCCCAACTGATTATTCATGTTGCAAATATTCAATGGAACTTCAAAAAGGTGTAAGATTCTCACACTTATCATAATACTAAACTGATGTCAACCAATATGTGGGATTGCAGTAAGTACGAGTGATAGTATGTGTGAAGAAATTGTGGGAACTACAACGTAGTTCCCATGGCTTAACTATACAGTGGTCCATGTGTATTGGGACCCACTAGTCTATACAATGAGCTAATAAGTATATGTACCTAACTTACAGACACGGCATAGTACAAGCACACCATGACACACCTCTCACTGGCCACCCTGGTCACTGGAGGACTACTGAGCTGGTCTCTTGAAGCTACTGGTGGCCCAGGATGGGATGTTACATTTCAAAATATGTGAAGGCCTGTGACCTGTGCAATTGGACAAAGACCTTCCCTGCTTCACCCATTGGCAAGCTCCTGCCAAACTGCATTCCAGATCATAGATGGCAAGTTATATCTGTGGACCTGATTGTGGAACTGCCTACCAGCCATGGGTACAATGCTCTCCTTGTTGTTGTTGATTGCCTCTCAAAACGTGCACATGTCATCCCTACCACCTCTGATGTAAATTCTACGGGGGTTGCTCAACTGTTCTGCAACCATGTGTGGAAACTTCATGGACTCCCTGAGGAGATTATCAGTAATTGTGGCACCCAGTTTGTCTCTCAGTTCATGCGTGAGCTGAATAAGCTTCTTGGCATCAAGATCACTGCCTCCACAGCTTACCACCCTCAAACTGATGGTCAGACAGAACAGGTCAATCAGGAGATTGAGCAATGCCTTTGACTCTTTGTCAACCAGTGCCAAGATGACTGGTTTGAATGGATACCCCTCACTGAATTTGCCTATAATAACTGAGTGCATGCTTTGACTCAGACAATGCCTTTCATACTAGATAGTGGCCAACATCCCAGACTTGGACTGGAGCCAGTCCAAGAAACTCAAGTTGAGGCCCTAGATGAGTTCACAATGTGCATGGAAGCAGCCACAAATGAAGCTCACTCAGCACTCTCCAAGGCAGCAGATGATAGGGCACATTTCTAGGACATACACTGCCAAACAGCCCCAGTCTACAAGCTCAGTGACAAGGTCTGGCTGAATGCACAAAATATAGCCACAACTCGTCCAATGAAGAAGTTATATCACAAATGGTTGGGCCCCTACACCATTAATAAGGTTGTCTCATGGAATGCCTATGGTCTGAAACTCCCAGCATCATTTGGTTGCACCCATCCAGTGTTCTCTGTCACTCTCCTCCAACCCTATGAAGAGGATCCAATCCCTGAATGTCATGCCCCTCCACCCCCCTCCCCTGTTATATGGGATGGAATTGAGGAGTATGAAGTTGAAAGGAGTCTGGAAAGTAGCATGTTCTGTGAAAGGCTGGAGTATCTTGTGTGTTGGAAGGGCTATGGCGCCACTGATGACCTTTGGCTACCCACAAAGGATGTTTTTGGAGCAAAGAGGCTTATTAGTGAGTTCCACAGATGGAACCCAGAGGCACCCCAGCATATTTGTGCAGCCACATATATGTCCCTCCCCTTCCAACAATTTCAGAACTTCACAGAGCCTCCTAAAAGAACTCTCTTTGACTGGACAGCCAGCCAGAATGTCACACATTATGTCAAGGGGCCAGACTCCCAGAGATAAGCATTATCAGCCTTCACCTAATCAATTCATTATGTTAAACCCCAATGCTGTATATTACCCTCTCTATCTGTGACTACTCACTCCTTTTGCACTGACCCCATGATGTCCTCTCATGCTCTTGAACTCATCACTCTCCCTAGCATGACCAAAAACCTCGTGGAGCTCCCTACCATGTCAACTGTCAACCCTGACCTCCTGCACTTTTCAGGCCTCTCATCATCCAGGCCAACCAGTGAGGCTAAACTGAGAGGGATGCTCAGAAGCCCAAACCCTACCACTGGTGCCATGCACAACCACCAGCCCTATAAGACCTCCCCACCTTCAAAGTGGTCCATTAGTGCAGAGGACCTTGAGTCAGCAATAGACCCCCCTCCCCCTCACATGACCCCCACTTGCATTTATCAGACCCCAGCATAGACGACAGGACACATACTCTGTCGGTGGTCCTATCTTTTTAAATGATGGAACACCTTATACCTTTGAAGGCTGGGAGGGTCAGAGCTTCTGTGATGCAGCAGGGGAACAGCAACACCATGCAAGATTCAGAGGGCCACATTTACCCATCAACCCCAATTCTCCTGAACTTATCATCCCCCTATGCCTCAAGAAGGGGAGCTATGGAGGCCAGAAAGGGCTGCTCTCCTACCTATGGTGTGTTAAGAAGCAAAGCCTTGGTGATGTTTGGGCCTAGGTGGCAACTTTGCTTGTCATCTCAACAAGCATTGAGAGGTGTCAAGATTGAATTTCAGAGTAAAGATATAATGTCAGTGTAATTCTGATATGGGCCTACAGTCGTAGCGAATAACCCAAGAGTAGTATACAATGAATTGCGCACGTCCTCAAGGAAAGGTCACCCCAGTTCAGGTGTTCCTTTCGCTGATCCAAACACTCCAGCGAAGTGCTGCAAATAGTGGTCTCAGCAGCACCCTAAAGGGGCGTAGCAAATAAGATCAAAGGTTTGAGCTCACCATTGGACACAACGACCAATGAGGCAGTGGAATGTTGTACTAAGGTTTTTTCTACTAGTGAGGAGTCAAATAACAAGGTAGACATATGATAAGTAAACTAGAGAATTATACAGGCAGAATAGAAGTACTTATAGTAAAAAGCAAATGCAGGGGGGGACAGATCGAGAGAGACTAGAACACTGTGGAAGAGTAGCACGTGCTAGGACATGGAGTAAGGGCCAAACCACCTTCATGGGGCATGGCGACTGATGGGATCTGTGAGTGAAACCTGTCAGCTAGACTGGACTTCTGCTCATACTCAGTGACCCTGCACGCTACAAGGGGGATGCAAATGATGCAAAATGAGGGTGAAGTATCATGGCACAATGGCAAAGGTCATGTTCAGTGACCAGTGAATAGGGGGGAGATTGACTTCAGAGGCCTTGCCAATATCAGCATGATGGAAGAATGCTGGGGAGATCGATGTAATTTGCTAAACTTGAGATCTGAAAAACAGCAGTCATGACAAGAGGGGGGTGATGTCAGGGTTCACTGGTTGATTTCCAAAGTCTCAGTTCTCCAAGTTTCTGGATCTTCTATCACTTTCCATGAGTTTCTATCTCCACTGATTATGTAAGCATTGCCAGTGCAGTGATAAGGTTGTAGCCAGTGCATCCACTGCACAGGCAAGTCCCCATGTGTCTATCATTGATAGTGCTATAGACTGAGGATATCCACTGCACAGTTGGTCATTATCCTGTATCAGCTCTTATCTCCTTGAGTATCTTTAGGTTGTGGCTTTGTCACCAGTGTTGCCCTCACAGTATGTAGTATTCCATATCCCTATCACTTGACCACCTCCTATTCCCAGATCCATACAGTATGAGCTCCATCCATTAGTATATATTGCATCACTGATATATCATGTAATATACCTTCAAAATGTCCCCTAGTTTGATAGAATTAGTTAAATAGCTAGTTCTTGTACATGTTATGGGCATGTAAAACCATAAGGCAGAGAAGGACAGAAGACAGATCAGAAGGGACTTCAGCTTCAGCTTATATGCTGTGCCTCTCGACAATCACAGGTCCCAAGGTTTCAGAACAGAAGGTCAAGCTAGATAACACAGTTCCACGGTATGTGCGGAAGTGCAGAAATGGAGGTAAGGGCAGAAGTGTACTAAGAGCACTACAGAAGGTTAACACAGGAAATGTAGTCAATATTCAAACTAAGGTTACTAGTGTGAATACAGGAGCTTATATACTTAGGGGTACATGTAAGGAAGTAGCAGTAATGAGCTCCAAGTTGGAGCGGAAGAGATGTATGGTACGAAATCATGAGCGGAGTTGGGGATCATAGGGCAGGGGGTGCATAAGCTTGGTAACTAAGTGGGTGACCATCATCCATTGGTAAGGGGACACAGGCGTTCCACGAGGAACAAGGTACCCTTGCTGACAGAGGGGCCAGGAGGATCAGAGAACTGAGTAACAGTAGGGGGGTAACGGAAATGATAGAGCAGAAGGTGGAATGGGAGTGCGGAAAAGTAGAAACGGGAGTGCGGACTGTATGGGTGTAACAGTACAGTAAAATCAGCAGTAACAATACTTACCTCATCCGGTACATCTGAAGTTGTTAGTTGAATTAGTTGTTGAGATATTGCACATATATTGTGAATATCCAGAATTGTCTCTCATACTAGACCTCTGCTCAATTCAGCTTCAATCTGAAGCTTGAATTACATTCTCCATATATGAAACACAAAATCAAATATATTCACAAGTGGATAGTCCACTCCTGCAGGTAGGATAGGATTGCCTTCACTGGAGTGTCACATTGCATATGGGTGAGGGATTCATTCACTGAAACCTGCAAGGAAAAACAGGGATTATGACAGGTTGGTCATCATCAGGGTAGCCAAGTTTGTCAGGATCCTAGTCATTGGGGCCTGGGGGAGTAATCTGGATTGTCATCTCTGGGATTCAGTGGATCATCCAAATGGTCCTGAGGGTCATCTGGGTTCTCATCAGGGATCTCCTCAATGTGTCCTCAGGGAATTACATGACAAACAGGTCTTGGTATTGGGTTCCGGTAACAGTGACAGAATGGCAGATTGTCTAGGAGCACTATGGATTCAGTTCTCACTCTACAAGACTAAATGGTTAAAGTTAGTCTGTTAGCATTATAGGCTGTAGAACAGGTAGCTGGATGCATGGTGAAACAGCCGAATATAGGAGTTCTGATATACTGTTAAGTGCTGCTTATCAGGGACAGGATGCTAAGGTATTTGGACTGAAGATCCAAACCAAGATCAGGTCAGAGGGACTTGGCTTCAACTTATATATTGTTGAGCCTGCCCAGCTACTAGTCCCTATATGACCAAGATGATCACATGATACATCACAGACATGTGATTGAACTAATAATAGGAATGATGAATAACAGGGATAATAATAACTATAACTGAATAAGTCCAAGGTAGTCCAAGGTATGCCAAGGCCATAACCCTGAGGTACTATGATCCAAAGTTCTGAGGTGTACTGAGATACAAATCAGAGCAGGGATCCCACCCAAGCCCAAACTCTGAGTCCAACCTTATTCTGGGCTATCACCTAAGGTACCCTGAGCCTGAGCCCAACCCCTGTTTACCTTATCCATCCTTCCCAAACTTTATTTACATATCCACCCCCAAGCTTCATTCTGATCCTTAGTTAGTTATGTTTAACCCTGACTCTCATTATTCATATATAAGTCTTATCTGTATGTATCTTACTCTTCAGTCAGAAATCAACTTAGACTTCCCTTGAATGCCTTAGTAGTTTCTAATAAGTCCTTCTCTTGTTCTATTATACTTCCCTTATCTGAACCTTGCTCCAAAGTCAAGGGCTCATGCAATAGTAGATGATGCAGCATATAAGCTAAAGCCAATCCCTTACCTTATCAATCCTCAGCCCAAGCTTGGTCTAAGCTCACCTCTGAGTTTTCTTTATTTACCACATCAAGGCTTTGATCTCAACACTAATTCCATGACCAGAGTGGTGATTTTGCAGTAATCTTCAGAAGAAGAGAAATGGCATCTGATTGTGTTCTTCTCTAAGAGCCTAAGTCCAGTTGAGCGGAACTACAAGATCCATGCACAAGAGATGCTCATATCAGCTGTGCACTAGAAGAATGTTTTAAGATTATTTTATATATTTCTAATGTTTGATAAAAGGAAAAAAAGCTTAAGATGAATTTTATTTCCTTTGTTGTGGACACAGTGCTAAGTATGACATGTACATTGATCTATCAAAGATGACAAAATACGGGGATCAGCAGTGATGTTGGTGGTACAGTGGCTCAAAAAACTGTTTCGATGTTTTCTGATCTCAATATAATAGCATTATAACCTGGGAAATAAAATAGTTAAAATTATGTAAATATTACTGATGATAGTACTCTATCTTGGCTTGAATTTATGCCAAAAATCTGATTCATAAATTTATATTTCTAGGAAATACATAATTTTTAATTCAGTCATATCATTGAAATGGGTTTTGGGCTGACATCTTGATATCTAAAAATCTACATTGGCTGGCTTCCATACAATGACTAGTTTACTATAAGTGGTAAAATATGATACCTCTATATCACGTGACTATTGAACAATAGCAAACAAACCATAACAACTTGTTGAACAACTCCATATTACTAAAAATCATTGACACCTGCACTGCAACACCATATCCTTTCTCTCCTTGATTCTGGCCTCTCTGGTCATCAAATCTCATCTCAGACTGGTGTTTCCAATGCTACCATCTCCATACTTTGCTCCAAACATTGTCCCAGTCTTCAAAAGTCCTCAGGAGGTTGCCCAACAAAGCTTTCAGAGACCAACATTCATCATGCTATTTGCCTTATTGGCTCAGGGAGAGCTGAAAATGCAGTCCAGGTCACCAAAGCTCTCAGGGATGTTGTCAACAAGCCTATCTCTACACAAACAATTTGAAATGGCCTGAAGAAAGCTGGGCTGAAGGCTGTGGTGAAGAAGAAAAGGCCAAGACTCACACCCCATCATAGGAAGGAGAGGTTAGATTTTGCTATAAGGCACCAGCACTGGACTTTGGAGGACTGGAAGAAGGTTGTCTGGTCAGATGAAACCAAAATCAATTGCTTGGGTTCAGATGGGAGGAAATGGGTGTGGAAAAAGGCAGGAGAGGGTTTGAGTGATAGACTGGTGGAAGGAACCCTGAAGTTTGGAGGAGGATCTTTGATGATTTGGGGCTGTATGGTGTGGGAGGGGGTTATAGATGCTTGCAAGATTGATGGGAGGATGGATGGAGACTTTTACATCAAGATTCTGGAGGATGACCTGCAAAGCAGCCTTGCATTTTATGACAAGACCCCCCAGGGCATCATCTTCCAGCAGGATAATGATCCCAAACACACTTGCAAGAAGACCCAAAATTGGCTCCAAGACCATGATATGGAAGTCCTATTATGGCCTGCACAATCTCCAGAGCTAAATCCAATTGAACACCTATGGAATCATCTGAAGAGGAAGTTGGCAGAGTATGAGGTCCCCTCCCCAGGGAATTTTGGAACTTTGGGCGAGAGTACAAGAGGAATGGGGTAAAATAAAGCCAGAAGTGTGTCAAGGACTGATAGAGAGCATGCCTAGATGATTTGAAGCCATAATTAAAGCCAAAGGTGGCTATACTAAGTACTAAACACTATTTATAATTGTCAGCCAAAAAACCATTTCAATGATATGACTGAATTAAAAAATTATGTATCTCCTGGAAATGTGAATGAATAAATATGGTTTATGGCACAATGTTAAGCCAAGACAGAGTACTATTCTCTGTAATATTTACAAGAATTTAAATATTATTTCCCAGGTTATAATGCTATTATATTGAAATCAGGAAACATTGAAACTGTTTTTTGAGCCACTGTACTATCACCGATCAGGATGTGGATTGGGTAAAGATGTGGATCACTTGCACATTCCACCACCCCTGGAACATTTTGGGGTGCCAAAATTTATTGACAATTATGATTAACATATTAAGAATATAACTACATTTTTTTGATGAAAAAAAGCAGCTGTGTTGGAAGATGGAGGGCTATATATGCAGGCAGCACATGCTTTTAGCCCCCCTATGTGGTTATTCAGCTTAAAATAATTGGTAAAAATTATATTTCACATATTGTATGTAAAACACATTATATACACAATGCCGGTCTTAGTACACTGCCTGGATAGCCAGGTTCACTTTCAAGCATGCAGAGTGTGACAGCCCGGCAGGCTACGGCAAATGTTAACAATTGTGACCAAGTGTGACCCAAAATCGCCGGCATCCTGATCCACATCGTGTCTCGCACATCGGATGTCTCTGGCAACACAAACCCTGACTTGTTTGGTAATAAAAGTTGATAGGCATATAATTCATATGCAATTAAAGATTCTCACAAATTTTTAAAAAATTATTTCAAGTATCTAATTATTTATTAATAAAATGAGGAAAGTGATCCACATCCTGATCGGTGATAGTATATCAATAGTTTGGCTCAGGGGCTTCAGCATCAAGATGGAGCATCGGTCGAGTGAAGGGAGTTTTGAGGTACAATGATAAGTTAGAGGAATAAGCAAGTAATCTAGTATAACTAGCTTGTGAGTCATAGTAATTGTCAGAAACAATAACAAGGAATTTTAAAGGCAAGTCCGAATGCCCTGATTCTTTTTATGTGTGTGAGGTGAGATATAAATTATGGCTGAAGAGTATCATACAAAACATCATGGTACTTATACAAGAAAAATTCAAGGGTGGTTCATGGAGTACTAAAGATAGCAACAGAGTCTTGGAGTATTAGTAACTAAGTCAGAATGAGTCAGAATGAGTCAGAATGAGTGAGTCAGAATGAGTCAGAATGAGTCAGAATGAGTCAGAATGAGTCAGAATGAGTCAGAATGAGTCAGAATGAGTGAGTCAGAATGAGTCAGAATGA
>QFFB01001419.1:0-15645 GCA_003316465.1 Ramaria cf. rubripermanens
GATGAAGGTTGAGTCGGATTGATGTGGGAGGGTTGGTTGGGTATGGAGCCCGGAATTCTGCCTCATATTCTTTCCTTCCTTCATTGTGAACGACCTTGCCCGTGTATCCAAGGAACGTGAACGGCTGCGTATCATCTTGGAAATACACAGAATCTCCAATGGCATATGATTTTTGAATAGAGGAATGTGATTTCTTCATTGAGAGCTGTGCTGCTTTAGGTGACTGGGGGTAAAGCATGTGATGAAGCTCGGCGTGTCTTTGAATATCTTCCAAATTGAGTGACCATCGTGATAATGAGGGCGATGTTGGGGAATAAAAGGTCTGAAGGAGAATAGAGTTTGAAGCTGTGTTGTTGATGGACGGCATGGGGATAACAATGAACTGATAATTGATGGGGTATGGCTGAGTCGTCTGGCTGGGCTGAATTGAGATGATGGAATAAGCTGAAATGAAATAGACGTGTGTGGAGCTTAGAGTTTTTAAAGACTCCTCAGAGTTTGAAGCTTTTTAGATACGTGTCATTTGATTTTCCTTCACCACCTTCCACGCTATCATTTCCGTTACTACCCTACTGTTACTCAGCCCTCCGATTCTCACAGCCCCTCCATCAGCAAGGGTAGCTTGTTCCTCGTGGAACATCTGTGTTCCCATACCGACAGATGATAGGTACCTATCTAGATACCAAGCTTATGTTCCCCCCTGCCCTATGACCCCTGACTCCGTTTGTGATCCATATTGAATACCCCTTCCGCTCCAACTTGGAACTCATTACTGTTACCTCCTTACATGTACCCCTAGTATATAAACTCCTGTATTTGTACTAAGTAACCTCAGTTTGAATATCAACCTCATTTCCCATGTTAACCTTCTTGGGGTGTTCTTAGTATACTTCCACTATTACTTCTGCACTTCTGCACTTCTGCATGTACCACAGAACTGTGTTACCTTACTTGACCTCTCTGTTCTGAAGCCTTGGGACCTGTGATTGTTCAAGAGGCACAGCACATAAGCTGAAGCCGAAGTCCCTTCCGATCCATCTTCCATTCTCTCAGTCTTACAGTTGTACATGGCCATAACACAACTGCTTTGCATCTGTCATCATTCAACTGGCTGGTCAAACTATGCTGGCTAGAGTGCAATCAGTGACAATTGTTACCCTCAACCCATTGCTCTTGGTGATGTTCTGTATTCCTGCTGTTATCGCACAGGGTTTGCCTCTTTGTGTAAGGAGTGGTACTCTCACATGCTAACACTGCTTGTTCCTAGCCCTTTGTCTCAGGCAGGATATTGCCAGTGGGAAAGGGTGATGTTGGGTCATTTTGTGACTCATTGTCTCCATGAACTGTATAGTTCACTGCTCCCAGGTGATTATTTGTGTTGTGAATAATCAGTGGAATTTCAAAAAAGTGTAAGTTCTCTTACATGAATCACAGTACTCGGCCGAAGTCAACCAGTATGGGATTGCAGCAAAGTATGTAGTGACAGTATAGTGTAAAAGATTGTGGGAATTGCATGGCAGTTCCTATGGACTAACTATATGGTGGGTCTGCAGGTGTTAGGACCCACTGGGATACAGATGTTACATAATAATATGTTACTATGCACATGGCCTTAAGAGCTGTGTGGGTAAGTATTTCTATACTACTTACATATGGCCTCCTTCTTGGGATTGGTGGGACTGTCTAGTACAAACTCATCAAAAGATGAGATACTAAGTACATCACTGAACACTCAGTAATGATAAACATTCAAGCTCAATCTGTACACCTTGTGGTGTGATAGAACATCCACCCATCTCACTCACCCACTGTATACTAACCATGATTGATATCAAGTAAACATGCCGTCTTCCAGAGCTATCGTCCTGGAGAGCTGTGCATAGTCGATACGACACACGCGAGGTTGTTGCAGCCAATCAAACAAGGGAGAGAACATTGGTGGTACGTATATATACCTGATTCTGTCATACAAAACTGCGCGTGCGCGAGTAGCTTGGGAACTGCCAGCTGGAGATTGATATGTATCGCCTCCGATGCTATGACAGTGGAAGAGATACGTGTATAAGTATAACGATGATGTAGATGATGCGGCAGCCGACCGAAGTGCGGATCTGTCAGAACGCCTCGTCGCGTGGTGCTTTGTCGATGCGTGATATTGTTGGAACTCCAATGTCAAGGAAAAGAACACACTTGAATCTTGAAGTTTGAGGCCTGGGGCTTGAAGCATTGACGCAACACTGAAGTCATACTAGTTCGATCGATCGAGGTCATGCAAACATGGACCGAAGGGATAATAGTAACCAAGATTGGTATGTTGTGGTTTATTTATGAATATAAACCATTCTGATTCGCGACACTATACTTAGCAGATCGGTTACGGCCTACATCACTTGATACCGAAATGAACAGCCCTGAGAAAGAGAAACAAAATTAACAGATCGCCATGTGATGTCGGAGCCAATCGGACGTGGAATAGACTATCGATGTGGGAAGAAAAATAACATACCTTGTTGAAAATCGTACTGGACCAATGCTTAAAAAATGGCGAGAAGGATTATTTGACTCATTAGCATCACGTTGTTCGTTGCAACGCCCTTTCCTTACTCCATTCTGTTGTATCAAGCTTTCACCTCACCCTGGCGCCACTTCATCATAATCCCACGCATTCCCATTCAGCTACGCGCAGTTTCCAAAACTGGAAAGGTCAACCAAGGCACTATGGTGTGTGAGGTCAATCTAATTTCCCAGTAATCCTAATCTCCTTTGTCCTTTACCACCTACCTGCAACTCTAACAGGTTGGCACAGTGAATGCCAGCACGGCGCTAGCCCCCCACACTCTTTTGTCATTTTAAGTGCGTTCGCTCCAGAATGAGGCTGGTCTTGCATGCTCGTTTGCAAAATCGCGAGCCTGGCCTGCTTAATCTTCCAATCCCTATCTCTTCTATCCCGGTCCTTTCGCCTATCCTCACACCACTCGTTGGAGGCAACAATCAAGCGAGTTCTCCAAAACCCACAGCGCCCCAACCCGCGTCTAGTCAACCCGCATCTCAACCTGCGCCTCAACCTACATCGCCTCAACCTGCGCCGCTACCAGTCACTCTACCACCTATACCTGTCTCCCTACCACCCCTCCCCGTCTCTCTACCGGCACCTAAAGCCGTGCCGGCCCCCCCGCCGGCCCCCCCGCCACAGCAACCACCCGTTCCCCAAACGCCACCCGCTTCTAACCCGCCCAGTGGAGGGGCAGGTGATGGTGGTAGTGCCCGCAGTCCAGGCGGGGGCTCAGCTACTCCAGGAAGTGGTGGCAGAAACCCTCACGGCTCTAAGAACAGTGGAAGCGGAAGCAGCGATCCTCCCAGCTCTGTGAACGGTGGAAGCGGTAGCCCCCCCTCAGGCAGCAATGGTGGCAATTCAGTTAATCCTCCCGCGGTAAACTCAGTCAATCCTCCCACGGTAAACTCAGTCAGTTCTCCCCATGGCAGCTCCGCCCCCAGCCCCTCCCTGAAGTCAGCGCCTTCTCTTCCGCCTTCGGGGGTCTCACCCGGATCTCTCAACGGAAGCAGTGGCTCGACTTTGAAAGTGAGCTCGGCGACGGGTGTTGTTGTCATGCCTCTCAATAACGCGGTAGCCAGTCCTGCGAGTGGTAGTACTTCCAGTAATAGTGTACAGGGCAAGCTTATCCAGTCTTCCGGTGCCAGCAAGGCTTCGGCATCCCCTCTCACGACCGCAGGTACTAATGGCGACCCGAATTCTCCTGGAGTTTTAGGAAGGCCGAATGCTCCTCAAGGGGGAAATGGGAGCGGGTCGGGCTCGGGGTCCACTGGCACCAATAATGCGTCGTCATCTACATCTCATCCTCACCTGAGTTCAGGAGCTATTGGTGGCATCGTGGCCGCAGTATTTATTTGCAGTCTCTTGGCCTTCTTCCTTCTGCGCAAACGTTACCAACGCCGCAAGGCCGAACGACAAGTGAAATGGATTAATGGCTACGTCACTGGAGAGACCGCCGACATGCGGGAGGCTCAGCGTGTCACTAGCATGAGAAGTAGCTGGGGCACCCCAATCGAGCACCGATTCAGTGATCCGTTCCGATGGAGTACGTCGAATGCTGCCAATATGCAGGATGGCGCACACAACAATGCTGAGTCGTCATATCCCTACATTCTCAGCGATTCCAGGGCTCCGGTACTTCCTATGCCAGTGCATTCTCCTGTGCAGGATCGTTCCCACAGTCCAGAAGACCCATTTACGGATGAAAACGCCTCACCGCAGCCAATCAAACGCCTGTCTTCACTCCCGATTCGCATCAGCCTCATTTCCACTGGTTCTGGCACTCGTGATCCCTTTGACGATGCTCAGGAATACAGACCCGAGGATCACATCTCAGAGTCGAATATAAGCAGTGCTACGTTCGGACACAGTTCCGGACTAAATCGTGACCCGACGTTTGGAACTCAAGCGAATTTCCCTATGCCACCCCCCACGCCTGGCTCTAGTTCAACTGGATTGGCCATTGGAAGTCCTACTGATTGGCTGCAGCCACCAGGGATTCTTATCAGCTTCCCCGACTCACCCGTATCACCCACATTTGCAGCCTCAGGTACATCGTCATATCCGCGCCGCGCCTCTGTGAAACTGGGATTTCAACCATCGCAGGAGCGACGTGACGAAGTCCATTTGGAGCAAGGTGACCAGGTAAACGTCGTTAGTGTGTATGAAGATGGCTGGGCTTTCGTCCAGAACGAGAAAAACAACGACCGCGGCCTCGTTCCGCTCAACTGCCTAGAAATTGACAATCCTTGACTTATACTATTTGTGAGTGCGGTAACAAGTTCCCTTACCCCATTGGACTGACATTTATTCCCCCCCTCGTTTTTGTACAGTTCGAAGTAGCCTGTAACAATAACACCTTGTATACCCGGAGTTGTAAGCAAGCTGCTGCCCCCTGCCATCTACGCTTTTCTGGCGTCCACGTCCACTAGACCTCACATCCCTGTCGGGCCTGTCATAGTAGATACCCTGACTCTCCCTTAATGTCCCTTCTCGGCACATAGTTGCTCTCGTGATATGGGCCCAGCTCCCAATGTCATTTCCTCTACGCTGATTGCACAGCCACATTTTTTTTTCATTTATCGCTGTTGCTGCTGTTATTGTCATCACTTCTACCTATGTCAGCGTTAGTTGTCAAGTCGTCTTTCGGGCCAAAAAAACCGATGTCGCAGTATCTTCAGCATCGCTGGAATGGCCTTGTTGTAGCTTGCGAATTTCTTAGATCAAGGTTCTGGATTGGAACGTAATCAATGAACCAATTTCTGACCAAGCTCGTGGATGCCTCTCTAGTGACTTCTACTTACCGGAACACCGGACAATCTGGCAGGTAGACGCAAGCTGCAAAACGGCTTACAGTAAACAAAACGCATGACACGAGCGGCGGTGTATGGTCAAAGTGTCATATTCATGAATATTCATCGCCGTGCAAGCTGTTTGGTCAGATTGTCGATGTACATTTGCAATGTTTGATTCCCCGAGGTAAGTTTCTCAACCTCGCCCTGTACTGTATTGATGCGAGACAACAGCGCTATAGGCACAAAAAAGAGTCAATAAAGCACTCAACATGAGGTAACTGAGTGGCTCGCGACACGAACTTTTGAGATCCTCCTGCGCTGCAACTATGTCCCTGAAGTTTTGAGATCAAAGACAAGATCTACGCGATCCTTAGATTGAGGAATACCTTATGACACGTTCCTTCTTCATTGCATTAGCAATTATATCCCCTGTGTCTGCATCCAGGGCTTGTGAGTTGCTCCAAGCCGATGTGTCTTCAAAGGGAACAAATGACATGTTCTACGTAGGTGGGCGTGGCTTGAGTGACCCGTGACGGTTCCTCACTCAGAGGCGCCACGTGACCGGCTATGTACACTGCGTGTTCATAAACCTGCCTGATGCATGATTGCCTAGCGGGATAACTCGGCCCTGTGTTTACGTTTCTACATGGTCGAATATTCAAGTTTCTTAAAATTTCCCTTGTCCGATGGTGCTTCCCTGGCTTATAATATCTTTGGCTTGGAACAGCTGCAGAAGGGTAACCTGCCACTCGTACTCGTAGGTGGGAGGAGTAACATCAGGATTGATTGGGAACGCTTGATTCCATCGCTATCTAAGAAGCGAGCAGGTCTGTCTTCTTCTTAATTATTGTTATTTCCGTGCTCATAGTCATCAGTCCTTGTATATGATCACAGGTTGTGCCAACACAGTAGCCTGGAGTGAATACAACTCACGTCAATTGTGTAGGGGGATCGGAGATTCTACTTACTCTACGCCGGACAAGAATGATGATATCACGATAGTATCAATGGCTCGTGATCTCCTCGTTCTTGTCGAACACGTAGGTTGGAAAGACGTTGACATCCTTGGCTTTTCCATGGGAGGTGATCTATCGTCAAGGAACTGAAATATTTTTACTGACCAGCGTCAGGTGTTATTCTGCAGCAATTGTTGCTCTTCCCTAGTCATGCGACCCAGGCTATACCTCTTCATTTCCGCGTACACCATGCATTGCTCACGGGTACCATGTGCTCTCCTATTCAGCTTCGACGGGCGCCTCCATCAATGTTCAGTACCCGGGCTCCTGGTCAGCCAATGACGGCAGAACAGAAGAAAGACCTAGTACGTCCTACCCTCGATGCATCGTTAGGCCCAACGTGGGTGGCGTTGCCTGAGAACAAAGCACGATACGAGCTATGGTTAGAACGCTCAATAAATGGAAGGTGAACTATCTTCTCCGTTGGTTTTGATATCAAAAGGGCTGACAATGCTCCATAGACCCACACGGACTTTATGTACGCATTTATGTTGATCAAACAGGGATTTCGATGTTAATGCAAGGACTATAGTGAAACAGGGGAAGGCGGTGAACTTTTTCATTCCATGTATAATGCATAGGCGCTCATTAAGCTGACATAGCTCACCAAGTTCAATTTCCGTGAGGAACTCATCAATATCCCTTCCTCCACCAAGGTGCTCGTGATCCACGGTAGAGAAGACATTGTAGTACCGTTTTCTCATGCAGAGGAGATCCTTCACTCAATCCCCCACGCTCGTATTGTCGAAATAGGGGGTGAACCAGGTCAAGTGCCAAATTACAACTTTGGGCATATCTGGTATGAATATTTTGAAGTGGACATCTGGGTCAGGGTTATCGAGGGATTCGTAGATGGAAGGGACACATTGTTAACGAGTCGTTTGTAGGATATACTGTGCTGAGGCATTCGACCGTTTTATCACCCCCTTCGAGAGTAACCGCCTTTTTTGGCTTACAGTTTGACTCAACTGTCACCTCAACGGCAGATGCGCGATACTTCGGCCGTCATCATTTTTATCCGGTGCAGAGGAGATATAAGATAAGTGAGGGCAAAAGGAACTTGAAGTGGAATTAAAGGACTTGAAGATGGACTTGTTGTGCATTAACTTGAGTGCAAAACTAAACACCAGAGCTGACAGTGTGGCTGAAAGGGGCTAAAACCTCTGAATTTGCTGTAGCTAATGACCTAACTACTTATACATTGGCAAATATAATGGGTAATACCCCATAGAACATTGGATCAGGATCTGCTATGTCACCAAGGATGTCTGGATGAGCATGACAAAGTGTAACAGAGGACAGAAAAACTCATAGAAAATGAGAAAAAATGGCAAAAATGCTAGGAAATAGGGTAGTCCACCATAACAGTTATATTTTAATTATACCCTAATTATGACCAATTATTATGGTTATATTATAGCTGAGGCCATAACCATACTAGGTCAATTATGTTAGAATTATGTTAGATTATCATTATATGTTAGATCCCTGTTCCATCTTGGATTTTGGCATACCTCAAGACTTTGGATCATGGACCTTGGGCCTCCAGCCTCAGCATACTTCAGTCACACTTGGACTCATACACCTACACTATTGTTATACATCTGATTACACTTCTCTATTCTTAGTACATTCCACCCTGCCTGTATCATGTGACCTCTTGGTCACCCACTCCCCAATCCTGAATTGCTCTCTAGTATATAAGTTTGTTCCCCACATGTATGTTACTCAGTTCTGATATCAACAAAGTATCCACCCCCTTAAGTATATGTCCTCCTCCATGAATCAGCCCTCAGGCCTCCTGTCCGAAATATAGGGACAGACAGCCACACAGGCACAACCCTATAAGTTGAAGCCAAGTCCCTCTGACCTGAGCCTGCTCGGCCTTCAGCCAAGTATCTCAGTACCACCCATCAGTCTGCATCTTAACACATGAAACACTTGCAAGATGCAATGCTTTAGTATCATATCATGGGCTATCATAAGGTTATATTTCACCTGTTGGGTGAATTGCTTAATACCTTTAAAATGGGTGTCAAGAGTGATTGGGAGCCTGACCTAGGGCATGTACCCATGGTTTAGCTCAAATGGTGCAAAGCCAGTTGTTGTGTTAACATTGATGTTCAGCACAAGCTCTACTATTAGGCATTTGCTTGCCCAGTCCTTTTAGTCATCTTGGATGACTGTTCTTAGGATTTGGCCAATAGAGCTGTTTGCCTGCTCTGTTGCTCTATCTGTTTGAGGATGGAATGTGGTGGACCTGAGGAGCTTGGTCCCCATGAGCTGATACAATTCACACCAGTAGGTGTTATGATAAAGAAAATATGAAAAATAAATCATAAAAATATTTCTATCAAAATCCGCTTAGTCCCAGAAGGCTAATGTGACATTTGAATGAAAATTTGATTTTTATCTGGAGGATAAAAACCTGTAGCAGTTTAGACACTGCTGGACCACTCACTGGCCCTTTGATGCCCACTACATCACAGGATCAAGACCAGATCATGGATCAGATCACACATGTGATTACCCTGCACAACCACCAGTGATCTATTCCTACTTAGTTTTATAAAAACTGACATTTCATAATTTTAAGTATTTTTAGAGTTAATTCTTTTGATTCAATACTGGATTGTACTTCCTTTTTCAATTTGAGTGTCAGCTTACTTATATAAGCACCAAACCTTCAGTGGAGCAAGCAAAACATAATATATTGTTGCAACATGGAGATTGCTGCATGGTCATTGGAACAACAGGTCTAGAAAATAGTAATGCATATTAGAGGTTTTTCACAAGTTTATTTTTATTTTCTCCTATCTTTCTACTCATTAATTGTCATTGTCATTCATTAGTAGAACTCCACCCCTAACATCCTAGGTAGTATCCCTATCCATCTGATGTTTCAACATGAGCAGGGGAATATTTGCTCCACCCTGACTGCATCCATCCATCCCTGCAACTCATTTTTGCCTCACCTATTGTTCTGCTTTGAAGATATTTTTAGAATAATTTTAGTATAAATACTCCCATAGTTCCTAGATGAAACCAGTGACAGAATATTACCCAGAACTTTTATCTTGCACAAATCCAAATATTTACTTGTTAAAACCACCTAGAAAATATTTCCTGACCTCTACTTGCTGTTTCTGGCAGCTCCAAAGCATCATATAAATCATCTGGCTATTATTACAGTCCTTGGCTCTTGAAACTGAACATCTTTTGACCCAGGATTGTCCAAGTAACATATATTTTTGTTACCAGCATCACAGAGCTGAATCCCTGGTTTGTCCCTGAGGCTGAGTGCTGATACCCTGCATCACATGCCCCACTGCATCATTGACATGCACACCCTATTTGGTGCCATGTTGATGAGACATAACACCCTCAGTTTATCAAAACATTATTTTATATTAATTTTATTATAAAAGAAGGTAGATGTAAACTTAGTGTTGCAATCTGATACTATGGATTCCAGGACCCTATGATGTCTCACAACTTCCTTGAGAAATAGCCAGGCTATGTAAGGGCAGCCCTCAAACCTGTGGAAAATATGTCACATAGCTAGTAGAGGGGAAATCTGAAGTGTTATCAACACTACTAAATACAAGATAATAAGAGTCTTACCTAGTAGAGGGGAAATCCAAGAGAAAAGGCTAAGGATCCCCAATTAATATTAGATGATCATGTACTGCCTACTACTGTGGAGATATTATGCATGGACCAACTCCTGCAGAGCTTGCTCTACAGAGTAGTAGAAGTCAGGTGTGGGAAAGTGAAAAGTGTAGATGGTTGACTGCTGTAAATGATCTGCTTTAAGGCTTTTTTAAAGGGAACAAGGAGGATGTCAAGCTATGGATGGGGCATGGAAGATACACACAGACTCTGAGGAGATATTATATATTGTTGGTAAGGGATGGAGGACCACTAAATGGGATAATTATGGATCATTGGTCGGAGACAGCAAACCACCAGATGGGTTCCTCTGACAGGGTACTTAACAAACAGTGACTCATGTTGTGGTGGGCATGAGATATACCTGTGACATCAATTGGTCAATGATGACTAGGTGGTAATATTGTCATGGGACTGGGAAGGGGGGCCTATGAAATCCTTTCCTATGGGTTGCCATGGCCTGTCCAGAGTGGGCAGGCTGTGCAGAAGCCCTTGTGACTTCATTGTGTTAGACTTGTTTATCTGGCACCTTCCACATGATGTGCAAAAGGCATCTATGTTGGTAGCCATGTTTGGTCACCAATATGAACATTGGATGTAGTTCTATGTCTTTCATCGGCTGTAGTGACCAATGATTTGATACACATGATTGATGATACTTTCAATCAGCCTCCTCCCCTTGTGAAATATGTCCCTAGGGACACATATTACATCTCTGTGGAGCTGACTTTTAGTCCAAATCAGCCCATCACAAATGCTGAACTTTAGGTAGGCATCTGAATGTACAAGGATTTTTTCACACATCAAGTCTTTATAATATGCCTTTTTCAAGATGCTTTTCAAGTCCATGGCTTCTTCCACAAGGACCTGAAGGGATTCTCCATCATTGCCTGATACAATGGCAGGTACCTTGTTGCTTGACAATGTATCCTCTACTGGTGGCACTAGTTTGGTGCCATCATTCATGGCATCAGATTCAACATTCTGGGCCTCTTGCCTATCTGCAAGATGTGTTGACTATCTTGTTGCTGCTGTATGTATTTTGGTGTAGCAGTCAGTTGGCAGTAATTCACTGTCTGGTGTTAAGCTCACAGACATTACCTGGAACTTCAAAGATCAGATATTTGGAGGTCAGACTTCAAAGGGTGTGAGGGGGGTAGGAACTTGGCTTCAACTTATGTGTTGTGCCACCCACTATTGTTTGATCCCTAATTTCAGATATTTGAGGTTCAGAGGTTGTCCAGATGTTCAGACTTGTTTGTATCTCTCAAAAGTATCTAACTATGGAGATAGTGATACAAGAAGCCAAGAAGGAGGTGTCAAAATAAATCAATATCCTAACTAAGGGACTGATACATGACTGGAGGACTATGACTATGTTGTATCCTAATTGTATCCTAAGAATGTAAAACAAGAAGGACATAAGGGTTGAATAAAAAGTGGTGTTTGGAATTGGATTGGATGTATGGTCAGACCATAATACAAGTATTCTACCTTTGTCATGAATAGCAATTGTACTCAAATTCCATAGGCTGGGTGGATTGGCTTCAGGCAGGGAAGATAATGGGTGCTAGCACCTAGTGAGGCCACCGCAACAGAAAAAACAGTGAGATTTTGATGACCATATAAAAGTAGGAGATTGATGACAGATGAGGTTTGTATGTTTTTAAGGGGGAGCATTGACAGCGCAGCAACCGTGGATGAGGGCCTGAAGAACCACGGGGTGTTTGCAGATGTAAACCTTGAAAGCATCCAAAGACCAATGGCCCATACCCTGGATAATGTTGTTGGGGACTCCAGCGAGAGCAAGGGAGGTGGCAGCACTGGAGCAAATTGAGCCACTGACATCTTGGCCAAGAGTGAGGCATAGGTGAGAGGTGAACCTTGAAGAGTAGGAGAGAGGCTGGCAGAAGTGAGCCAGAGCTCAGGGTGAAAGGGGAAGAGAGAATCACATGAAGAAATGTAGCGGTGCATCATAGATAGTGGGTCTAAAGGCAAGGCAGGTTTAGCAAGGACAATGATCTTGCTCCCCTGGTAGAAGTGGTCAGCCTTATGGAAAGGTAGCTGGAAGGAAAACTGAGTGGGAACGAGGGATAACGTGTGGCAGCAGGTGATCTTCTTTGAGGAGTGTTTGGCTGATGCATTAGAGAGTGTCATCTCTAAGTTGGAGGAGAGCTGAGAAGCCAGTCAACAGCATGGCAATGAAAAGAAGGTTATCATGAGAGGGAGGACTGTAGGCTGAGATGAGGGTGGAGAGGTCATCCAGAGTAAGGGTGTGTTTTTAGAGAGGGACTGAAAACCCTTGAAGCTTCTTCATTCCAGCCAAGGAACGAGAAATGAGTGAAGAGTTGTAAGCAGAGCGAACATTTGAGAAGTGTGGTTCAAGTGTATTGCAGATTTTGGACAGGTATGCCAATACAGAGGCAGGTTTGATATGATGGGACATGAAAACCATGAAAAAACTGAGAGTGTCAGGAGTGGGGTCAATAGGAAAGTTGTGAAGCATGCAAAAACTAAGGTACGACTGCAGATGGGAGTTATAAGTGTGGTGGAAAGCTTGATTGCATGGCTGAGTGCAACAGCACGTTCACGCAAGAGCTTGTTGCGAGACCAGGCAGTACAGGGTGGCTGCCGGTCTTGCAAGCAGGTTTGAAGCATTAAGATGCTGCCCCCATCATATCCCAAGGGGGTTTAAAAGGGTGAATGCGAAGCGTGGGGTGCAGAGCAGCAGCAACATGAAAGAGGCCACGTGATATGGCATCTGTGATATTGTTCTCAGTGCCAGGAATGTGAAAAACATGAAGGGAAGTGGTGTGGGGGAGCAGAAGGTGCATGGTGAACAAGAGGAGGTGGTTGTAGTCACTGTGCATTTTTAAAGAGTGAAACATGTCTACCATGTTCATGGAATCAGAGTACAGTAAATCAGGAGTCTGCGAGGTGGTGGCTGGATTCCTAGTGCAAATACCAAGGCGGAAACCACACAAAGTGCTTCATAGAAGAAGATGTGATAAAGAGGAGGCTGCTGGGAGATAGGAGCGTAGAACGCAGCATTGAGCAACGGGACATAGAATCCCAAGCCTTCAAGCAAAGCATCACAATAAATGATGAGATCAGCATCGGAGTGGCCCCAGATAACAGAGTTGAGCAGGCAGAGACCATCGGAGATGTCGATGGTGTCTGCTAGCCAGCGTAGGTCATTGATGATGGCCCTGTTCATATAGATGGTAGCCTTAGGAATAATTTTTCCTGCGATCTTAGTGTAAGAGGACTGGAGAGCAGGATGTAGGAGTGGATAGACATTGAGGGTCCAGTTTACCCAGCCAATGAGCCGCTGCCACTGAACTAATGAGTGCTGGCAAGTGACGGTGATGTCAGTGAAGTCTCGGATAGCAGAGACGAGAGCCCATCTGCTCTCTGGTGGGAAAGTGATGGACATGTCGCATGGATTGACATCAAGTCCAATGATATGCAGACAGGCACCGAAAACTTGTTTGTGCTTTTCATGCGGAAGGGTGATCTCATCCCAGAGATAGAGGAGGGGGACTTGCTTTACAGGAAAAAACACATTATATGGTTCATAGAACTGGAGTGAAGTGTCCATTTTGTATGACCATGCATTGTCCATGTAATGGAGCAAATCTGAAATGCCTTTCATGTTGATTGTGATCCACATGACAAGGCTCATAAATGTGCACCATACATGGGCCACACTGCACATTCCAAATTCCATGCAGCACTTGATATGGCGCTGCCTATCTATAGTGATGACTTGTTTAATCTGCCAGAGGGGGTGAACTGGCCATCAACGGTAGGCACCAGATACATCATCCTTAAACAACCATGCAGGAGGGCACTTGTGCAACTTGTGTACATTGCACAGAATGGCCCCGAAGTCCTGCAGGTTATCAAAATGGATGGACAAGTCCTCATGCACGATCCAAGAGTTAGGAGCATGTGGTCCCATGCTGAGGTCATTGATAAGGCGAAAATTGTCTGAGTGTGGTTTTGGAACAACCCCAACCAGCATGCTGTACATCCCAGGCAAAAGATCAGCACCAAAAGCAGGGGAATATCTTCCCACTTCAATTTCAGCATCACACTGCTCTCGAAGAAAGGCCAGACCTGCATCAGAGACATCGCATTCAGAGAAATTGAATGTTGTGAGCACTGACTCATTGGGGATGGCAAATGGCCATACACCCTCTCTGAGACCTCTGCAAACAGACACAACCAGAGGCCTATTGGGATGTGTAGCAAGGAGTGATTGGAACCAGTCAACATTGATAGGGGTACCCACTTTAAATAACAAATGATTCTTAGTGATAGTATGAGTAGCCACATGGTCACTGAGAACTGAAGGTGGGATGGCAGGAAACAGATCAGCAAACTCTGTGGAAGTGGCAAAGGGCAAGCAAGACACAGGATCTTTGAACCACAAGAAACCCCACATCCATTTGGGCTGCTCCCAGCGCTCACCTACCCTTTCACTTTGCCAACTCAATCCTGGCTTTGCTCTCACAGTCTCTGGCAGCATGCCTGCCAGAGCAGGAAGCACAGATGTGCCAGTATTTGCAGGAATTGCTTGTGCACCGGCCACCATTGAAGTGCTTGCAGACAGGCTGTTGGCTGGATGGTGCACTACAGGGACATTGCATCACTCTGGGCGCAGGTGAGTCACCATCGGCAACAAGGTGTTGAGTGGTGAGGTCGCTGAATTTTGGATAGGAAGTGAGGGATAGTTTGTTGTGCCTGGTGACTCGGACTCGAATGGCTCTGTCAAGGTCAAGGACCCTATGGTGCAAGGAGGCAGAATGCATGGCAACAAATAGTCCAATGATGTACTCTTCATATTCAGAAAGTTCCCTGGCTTGATGTGGGTACATGTAGAGGATAGTGCATTTGGCAGCAGCAAATGTGATGGGCCACTTGCCATGTGTTTCAATGGCTTTACTCAGCTTACTTGGCCTGGCTCCATTGGAAAGTGTGATGTCAACATTTCCAATGGTTTCTGTAATCCTGTGGTCTGATTCAAGGGAGTAGTATCCTGCATAGACCTTGTCAAGGTTGATGAAGTGATTGGTGAGGACATCCATCCACAGGCTGTCTGAGAACTGGGGACAGTTGAGTTGGGAGACAAGGTCATTTTTTGTTGCTTTGAGGTTGAGGAGGTGGTTGGCTTTGAGTGCAAGCATTTTGTGGATGGGAACACTGGATGGGGGGCGTGTGGATCTGTGTCGATGCCAGGAAAAGGCTGAATGTTTAGGTCACTTATGGCCTTGTGCAGACGAATCCATTCCATCAGATCTGCTATGGCCTCATTTAGTTCCTCTAAATGAGTCTGTGTCAGTTGAGTCTAACCCAGCATCAAATTCCTCTGACATGCCCTCTCCGACTTCCTTTGTTCGGCCCAGCCCAGCCTTTGCTCCAGTATTATCTCGCAAGTGGAGTTGTCTGACCACAGGGTTTTCACCAACAGCGGCAATGCTGTGCTCAGCATCAATTTCAGAGCAGATCTCAACATATCTTCTATGTGCTGGCTCACTGCAATTGCTATCAGGCAGAATTTCACAGATCTGCACTGAAGCTTCAGTGGTGGTAATCTCTCCTGAGC
>QFFB01001421.1:1186-13806 GCA_003316465.1 Ramaria cf. rubripermanens
CTCGCAGATTCGGACGAGGTGATAGGCATGTCGGAGGTCGATCTTGGTATAGATACGGGCCTTGCGTGGCGTATCGAGGAGATCGGAGATGCGAGGTAAGGGGTATCAGTCTTTCTTGGTAATTCGTTTGAGGCCTCGGAAGTCGACGCATAGGCGGAGCGAACCGTCCTTTTTCTTGGCGAAGACCACCGGAGCACCGCACGGAGACCGAGTAGGGAGGATGAAATCCCGGGTTAGATATTCTTCCAGGAATTCTCAGAGGGCCTCGAGTTCTTTCTGGGAGAGGGAGTAGATTGGACCGAATGGTGGGGTCGTTCCCTCTTCCAGTTCGATCTTGAGGTCGTAAGGCCGATGGGATGCAAGCTTGTCGGCCTTGGCCTTGCTGAAGACATCCGTATATTCACGGTACTCTTCCGGGACGCCGCTCATGTCGACCGGAGTTTCGTCCGAGTCAAGCTTGTCTGGCCTTGAGACAAGGAGCTGGAATGTTTGCGTGTCTTCCATTCTGGATACGCGGGCAAATGCTGCAGCATTGATCATGGCGATCTTCGGGGCAGCGAGTGGGGTCGGAGTTTCGGATGAGATCGGAGCCGGAGCTACTGTCTCTGTAGGTACCAAAGATTCAGCCTGTAACGGAGCACGGAACGAGATACTGCCCAAAACCCAGTCAATCAACGGATTGAAGCGGGTGAGCCAGTTGTGTCCTAGTACTGCGGAACAGCTGGAATCCAACGAAGTGACATAGAACGTCGCGGAGTGTTGTTCCCCGGAAGGGAAACGGATCAGGAGATTGACAGCTTGACGGATGACATTGTTGGTCGTCCCGTCGAAGAGTCGGAGCGGAATAGGAGTGATGTCGTATGCTCGGAGTTTGTGTTCTGAGACGAAAGCGGATTCGAGGAAACTGTGTGTCGAGCCAGAGTCGACCAGGGTTACAAACGGAGTGTTCAGAATGAGGTCAGAGGTTAGGCGAAGTGTCAAGGAGTTTGGACTAAAAAGAGCGGATGCGTTGAGTCGGACTATTGGGGTCACACCGGGAGTTACAACGCAGTCCTCCTTCAGCGTGAGGTTCGGAGGGCTGCTCAAGAATTTTTTGACTCCGGCACGGACTTAGTGTCGGAGGTTGTCTTCTCGGCGGCCTTGGTAGTCGAGGCAGCACGTGCCTTTGCAGTGGCCGCAGTTGCTCGAGAGCATTCCTTGGCCATGTGTCCTGTCCTTCCACAGAACAGACACAAGTTGTTGTCGAGACGGCGTTGTCGTTCCTGAGTGGTCAACTTGCCGTCCTTACCGAGCTTCGAGGCGAGGTCAGGAGTTTGTCGCTGTTGTCCGGAGGATCCGGAGGCTCCAGATTGATTTCCAGAGTTTCCTGCCTTCGGAGTATTCGGAGGCCTCTTGTCGGTGTTCGGAGTGGGGGTCGCAACGGCCTTGCCTTTGTCGGATCGATCGTTGGATTTGGTGGTCGCAGCTTCCCGAGTGACTTCGGAACACCGCTCCCAGTAGCGGGCATCGATGGTTTGCACCATAGTTTGGAGTGCAGGGAGTGTATCGGGCTTGCCCATTCGGGAGACTTCGTCCTTAATGTGAGCTGGGAGTCCGTTGTAGAGTTGTCGGCGTAATGCTGCATCACCCCATTGGACCCTAGCGGCGTGTCGGTTGAAGTTAACAAGATACTTGGCGACTCGTTGGTTGTCGCGCATTCGGAGGTTTTCGAGTTCGACCTCGGCTTCGGCTTCGGGGTTGTGAGGTCCGAAGTTGGTTCGGAGCTCGGACTCGAACAGTGTCCAGTCATAGGACCAAGCTGGAGGATTAGGGGAGATTATCCCTGGTTCGAACCAGTCGAGTGCTATCCCCTTGAGATACGATAACGCGTAGGTTATTTTGGCAGTATCGTCGGAGAAGGCTTCTGATCTGTCACGGAAATTCAGATAACACTGAATCAGAAAAGGTTGGAGCTTGCGAGAATCAGCTCTGTCGTAGGGTTCCGGTTCTCGGACTTTCGTCCGGACGGAGGATTTCTTGGGGGCCGAGAGGTTCTTGGCCAACATAGCGATGGCTTCGGCCAAGTTTGGGGGTTCGGCTCCATCGTCTGAGTTGTCTTGCTCTCGGTTGAAAGGGTTCGTCGGAGATTGGCGACTCTACCGTGGCAAGCCCGCGATCAGGCCATTCCAAGCCCGCACCGCCCGACCCTTAAGTAATGAATCCTCTGCCCCATCGAGTTGTGCTGGTGCGAAATACACCATGCTTCTAGTAACAGCTCGGGGAGGCATAAATGATAAGGGTAATGAGTTCGAATATACTGTTAAGTTCACGGATGTTACCCGGAACTTCGGAGGTCGGAGACTCGGAGGTCGGACTTCGAAGGTATGCGAGGGGGGTAGGGACTTGGCTTCAACTTATGGGTTGCACCACCCACTATTGTTTGATCCCTAATTTCGGAGATCGGCGGTTTGGAGGTTCGGAGATTGACTAGAGGCTCGGACTCGGAGGTATCAAATAATAGTATCTAACTATAGAGAGGAATGCGAGAAGACTGGAGGTGGTAACGAGGAATTAAGTTGATATTAGAACTAAAGAGCTGGATACAAGTTTGGAGGACTATTAATACCTCGTAAGCTAATTGTATCCTAAGAATGTATAACAAGAAAGATATAAGAGGCGTATAACAAGCGGAGTTCGAAATAGGGTCGGAGGTTCGGATCGAGAGAGGTACAAGTATTCTACTTTGGGTCGTGAATGAGGATTATACTTTAAGAGGTGAACAACAAGAACTAAAATGGAACATAATGACTACTTCGGAGTTCGGAGGTCCGAAGGTTCGGAGCTTTGGTGTTAGATCTCAGGGATCTAACACATGGGAACAACAAGCAGTCCTCCACAACATATGATAGCTTGCAAAAGCACTGAAGCAGAAATGCTTCGAGATCAAGGGCAGGACACCCCTTGACATTGTGGAAGTGCTGGCCCAATGGCAGCACAACCTGGAAGGTGGACCCACTGCCATCTGTCAGGAGGATGACAGTACTTTCAACTTCTCAGACATGGATGTCTGGATGTGGCTGAAGGCCATCACACCACATAAAGCAGCACTATTAAAACAGCACATCCCCCAGCTGTTCAGTTAGACCAGTCAATGGGTCTCACTGGTGGATGAGAGGGAGTGGCTCACCCCCATGGGTGACACCCTCTGACACTCCATCCAGAGCCAGGCTCAGCTCAAGCCTGGTGATCATGTGGTATCAGAGATACCACTCAGCAAAATAGCCAAATGGTTAGGCCACTGGGCCCGCATGATCCCTGATTGGGCCAAGGTGGTAGAGACCTATGCCACCCACACCCCATCAAAAGAGGCTCACAGCCACACTTCCTACCTCAGGAAGTGTTGCCTTGAGATGGCCCTTGATAAGGACCATCTCACCCAAAAACATGTGCAGGCTTCCATGGCCCAGCAGCTTAACAAAGAGCTGCTGACAATTGTGCCAACCACAGCCCCAAGCATGTCTGCCACTATGCAATCAGACATGCCATCACTGCCTTCCACTACAGAAGGCCATATGGCTGAAATGCAAGCCCCCCAGCTGTACCATACACAGATCCCAATGTCCCCATGTTTGATGCCAATCAGAACTCCTTAACAGAGGATCTCTATCAATGAGACCCACCAGAGTTATTGATAAAAAAGGGAGGGTGTAAGTAGTATAGAAATACTTACCTTGCTGGATTTATAGTGGGGTTTGAACCTTGGTGCCCCCTGGGGCCACACAACTGAGTTACTAGGTGACAGCTCAAATGCTCATGCTCCCTTGCTGGCATGGTTTGGATATGACCACACAACCCCACCCCACACTATGCCACATGCTGCTTGCTCTGCTTGCTTGACCATGCTGAGCACCCCCTATGCACTGTCATCAGGGACTCAATGGCCAGTCCCCCCAAAGCTTCTTTTTAAACTTCTTGAGTTCTGTGTAAAGATGGATGCAAATGGACAATCTATGTATGTGTTATTCACCAATCTGCTGCCGATCCTGCTGCCTCCCTCCCACATCAAAGCTCTTAGCCAGATTACCAGTGGCCCGCCACGTCATCTTTCTCAGTCAGCAGAGCACCAGGTCTTGCAACATTTAGCAGCACTGGACTTGAGTCTTGTGAGATGCATAGCCTTGAGCAGCTTGCTTGGGTTGCCTGTATTTGCCACTGGCCACTTGCATATAAATTCTGCCTCATCTGCCTTGAATCTGGTGTCATTTCCCTTCTAAATTAGCCACTGTGTGTTATGAACTGAAGTGCTCACACTTCAAGAAACTCTAATGCTATCAGCTTCCACTTGCCATACTGGACACCAAAGTGCTGGCAATTCTCTCCAGTATACCAGCTCAGATGCCAGTCCTTGAGTGCAATGGAATGCCCTCAGGATGGGTTGGACTCCTGCCAGTCATGCACAGCACACTTCCAGTACACATTCATGGAGGTGGTCTTAGGAAGTGGTGGGATGTGAAGATCATAAGGAGGGTTGGAACCATCTGTTGAGCTAAGTGCAACATGGGAAGCTTCAGTGACATGGTTTCCATCATTGACTGGATCAAGGACAGTCAAATTATGTTCCCTGCACTGGCACTGCAAAGATGCTGCAATATTCACATCTCCAAAACAACTCATGTAGTAAGCCTCTGTGATCTTTACTGTCACCCTTTCAAGTTGGGCACTAACAATTGCTTGAATTTCTTGTTTTGTAGCTGGCTGGCCCTGCATATGTTCACCTAGCAATGATTTGTTGGCTTCCTTAGTAATCAGTCACAGGGCATCCCCATGGCCATCTTCATAGTAGGAGGATATTCATAAGGTCTATGTACTACAAGATAGGAATATATATAGCACATATTACAAAACTACTAGTTCTAATATATATGAATATTGTAGTGTTATACCTTTGAAACAACATCAATGAGTGTAAAACTTCTGTACATTCATCTCAGATGAAAAGATATCTCAAATGATGATATGAGGGGTTGGAGATAGATGGACAGCTGGGATATACAAAATAGGTATATGGTACATAGAATGAATATATTGAGGAGATGATATGTATAATAAATTCTAGTACCAATTGCATGACAAGATTAGTATATGTTATGGACGTGTAAAACTATAAGGCGGAGATGAACGGAAGATGGATCGGAAGGGACTTTGGCTTCAGCTTATGTGCTGTGCCTCTCGAACAATCACAGGTCCCCAGACTTCGGAACAGAGGGGTCAAGCTAGGAATGTGGTCCACAGTAAGTGCAGAAACGCAGAAGTGCAGAGGAGTGGGGTAATGGTGGAAGTGTACTTAGAATACTATGGACAAGTTTAACACGAAATGTGGTTGATATTTGAACTGTCGTTACTAGTGCGAATACAGGGCTTATATACGAAGGGGTACATGTAAGGAAGTAACAGTAATGAGCTCTGAGTCGGAGTGGAAGAGGTGTTTGGTACAGAACCAAGAGCGGAGTCAGGGATCATAGGGCAGGGAGGACGGAACTTGGTATCTAATATAAGTAACCCTCATCCATTGGTAAGGGGATGCAGACATTCCATGAGGAACAAGGTATCCTTGCCGACAGAGGGGCCGGGAGAATTGGAGAGCAGAGTAATGGTAAGGGGGTGACAGAATTTTACCGGGCGGAAGGCGGAACGGGAGAGCAGAATGCACGGATGTAACAGTATAAGATATAATAAAAGATGTTAGAAAATGAAAAATGTGAGAGTGTATATAGTAGAGCCACCAATTGGATTTGAGTTTATATGGTTAGGGTTAGGAATATCCAATAAATTCCAATCTATTCTTCATATCCTCTTCTAACATCTATTTCTCCTTATTTAATGAAATGGAAGTATACCAAAAATATATACAGTATCTGAAAAGTTCAATCACCCTCCATAGTATAATTCATCCAGCAGGTACTGGACAAGTGTATCCTGCTGTTCAAAAAAAGAAGTTTTATTTGGAAAACCAAGGGATTGCAAAAAATGCAGAGTGGACTTACATGCTCACCCTCAGCCCATCCACCCTACCAGTAGATAGTGGCCAGGGTCCAGTGTTTGCCTACTAGTGCATACATGAAGCAGTACTGTGCACCACCATGGCACAAGCAATGTGTAGTAAGCCAACCATTCCCAGGCTTGATACTGGCCCTGGCCACAAACTTGTCAATCCACTTTTGGATGGTGTCATGTGAGATGGCTGTGCCAGGCTGTGTGAGACCCTTCACATTCACAGATGGAAATAGATAGCTGTCACCTTGAAGATCACAGCCATAGACAAATATGAAGGAACAGCAGCCACTTGCATAAGTGAAATTCCATGTCAACTGATGGCATCTCATGTTGTGGGTGTATTTCATATTAATGTCCTGTACCCAATCCAAATGATTAGCAAAAGTACAAGAGTTGTTATGTCATACACTGACCCTGTAGATTAGCTTCTTTACTTAGCTTGTTTTTCCATCCTTTCTGATGCTCCAGTGTGATGACCAGGTGCCAGAATCTATATCTATTGTTAAGATGCCAGCTGATGGGTGGTACTGAGATACTTGGTTGAAGGCCGAGGTGGGGTCAGGTTGGAGGGACTTGGCTTCAAATTATAGTATTGCACCTGTGTGGCTGTCTGTCCCTATATTTCAGACAGGAGGCCCAAAGGCCTAAGGCTATGGATCTATTTATGGATGAGGACATATAACTTTAGGGGGGGATACTTTGTCAATATCAGAACTGAACTAACACACAGGTGAGGAATGGGCTTATATACTAGAGAGTGATATGGGGATTGGGGAGTGGGTGACTGAGCAGTCACCTGATACAGGCAGGGTGGGATGTACTAAGAATAGAAAAGAGTAATAGCAGATATATAGCAATAGTGTATGTGTGTGTCCAAGTGTGACTGAAATACTCCAATGTTGTGATAAAGATAATATGAAAATCATCATAAAACCATTTCTATTATTTAACTCCCAGTCCTAGAAGACTAAAACAGAATTTAAATAAATTATTTGGATTTTATCCACAGGATGAAAAGTTTATAACATTTTAGAAAATGTTGGACCATTCACCAGCCCTTTAACACCCACTACGTCACCGGAACCCCGCATGACCACTAGATCGGCTCGCTTACATAAGCACCAAACCTTCGGTGGAACAAGAAGAACAAATATATTGTTGCAGCATGGAGATTGCTACATGGGGCCTTAGAAACCCATGCAATTTGGAAGGGGTGATGTATCACATATACTCACTCAATTGGATGTTTACAAAACAGGTCCAGAAAATAATAATTGGTATTAGAGGTTTTTCACAAGCTTATTTTGTTTTTATTTTCCCCTATCTTTTTACTCATCAATTGTCATCGCCATTAATTAT
Organism: Ramaria cf. rubripermanens; assembly: GCA_003316465.1. Classification (NCBI taxonomy): domain Eukaryota; kingdom Fungi; phylum Basidiomycota; class Agaricomycetes; order Gomphales; family Gomphaceae; genus Ramaria; species Ramaria cf. rubripermanens. Next base: position 8,579 of record QFFB01001421.1, read on the forward strand.
AAGGACTCCATTTCTAACATCCTAGGTAATATGTCTATCCATCCGATGTTTCAACATGAGCAGGGGAATATTTGCTCCACCCTGATTGCATCCATCCATCCCTGTAATTCATTTCTGCCTCATCTGTCATTTCCTTCGAAGATATTTTTAGAATAGTTCCAGTATAAATCCTCCAATAGTTCCTAGACGAAACCAGTGCTAAAATATCACCCAGAACTTTTATCTTGCACAAATCCATATATTTACTTGTTAAATCCTCTAAGAGAATATTTCCAGACCTCTACTCGCTGTTTCTGGCAGCCTTAAAACATCATAGAAATCATATAGTTATTACTACAGTTCTAGGCCCTAGAAACCGAACACTTTTCCACCCAGAACCGCCCAAACAATGAATATTTTTGTCTTCTGACATCACTGAGCCAAACTCCCAGTTTGTCCCCAAGGCCGAGTGTTATCCTGCACCATGTGACCTCCTGTGTCATTGACACATGCACCCCATCTGGTGCCATGTCGATGACATAAGAAAATATCATCTTTATTAAAGTATTATTTTATATTGATTTTATTATAAAAAATGTGAAGACTGGGGACTTGTTAAGTTCACGGACGTTACCCAGAACTTCGGAGGTCGGAGACTCGGAGGTCGGACTTCGAAGGTATGCGAGGGGGGTAGGGACTTGGCTTCAACTTATGGGTTGCACCACCCACTATTGTTTGATCCCTAATTTCGGAGATCGGAGGTTCGGAGGTTCGGAGGCTGACTAGAGGCTTGGACTCGGAGGTATCAAATAATAGTATCTAACTTATAGAGAGGAATGCGAGAAGACTGGAGGTGGTAACAAGGAAATAAGTCGATATTAGAACTAAAGAACTGGATACAAGTTTGGAGGACTATTAATACCTCGTAAGCTAATTGTATCCTAAGAATGTATAACAAGAAGGATGTAAGAGGCGTATAACAAGCGGAGTTTGGAATAGGGTCGGAGGTTTGGATCGAGAGAGGTACAAGTATCCTACTTGGGTCGTGAATGAAATTATACTTTAAGAGGCAAACAACAAGAACTAAAACAGAACATAATAGTTACTTCGGAGTTCGGAGGTCCGAAGGCTCGGAGCTTCGGTGTTAGATCTCAGGGATCTAACAGGATTGGAGCACTGGTGATGAGGTCAGGATGGCAGAGGCTGTGTTTGCATGTGTTTGCATGGGTGGGGACACTGGTGAGGATGGAGGTAGAGCCACAGCATCACAAATGTGGTATGACATGTCTGCATGGAGTGGGCAATGGAAGCCTGGACAAGCTTATGGTTCATGAGGCAGTTGATTACAAGCAGGGCCCCTGCGCAGAGAAAGTAGGATTAGCACAAGTGGATATGAAGTATGATGCCAGCACACAAGCAACATGTGACAGTGCCATTAAAAGGGACTCACCCCCAAAGCTGCCATTGCTCTCCAAAAAGTGGTTCTTGAGGTCACAGATGTGGCACTCATTGCTACAGTAGAGGGGTGTCAGGTCCTGGCTGATAACTGTTATGAATTCAGGAGGTTATGGTATTTTTCCTACTATCTCTACTACTTTTCTTGATTTATTGTGAATATTTCTATCTTTCATTATCCTTCATCACATTTGCGTCACACTCACATCATCAGCTCCTAATCTGATGTTCCACAGGGCTCCGCCCCTGTGTTTGCATATGTATAAGTAGTTAGAGCCTTAGCTACCTGAACCTCATACAGTTTTAGCCTATCCCTCATGATGAGGCCATTTATGCGCTCAAGTTAATGCACATCATGTTTCTCTGTCTTTGAGTCCTCTATTATTCCCCTTCATATATTTTATCAATGACGAATTTTATCAATGACGACATGGGTTTTGTGTGCAGGTGTGGGTGGGGCTGCAGGTGGGGTGTGATCCTGTGGAGGACAGGCCAAGGCAGGTAGGGCCACTATGGGGGGTGTGCCACACAGAGGGGTGGCCCTGGATAAGATGTGTGTCCAGGGCTGGGTGGGTGTTACATCCATACATTCCGCACTGTTATGATCTGGTTCCTCATGGATCTCCAGTGACCCCATTCGGTAACTAACTCTGTCCCAAGCCCATACCCCGAGCCCGACCTTATCCAAGCCCATCCCAAAGTAGTCCAAGCCCAAGCCCAACCCCCATTCCCATATCCCTTTCCCCAAACCCCGTTCTTATCCGTCCCCAAGCCTTATCATGATTCCCTCCATTAGTTAGGTCTGACCCTGTCTCCTTGTCATCTGTATATAAGTCTCATTTGTATGTGCCTTGCTCTCCATTCAGAAATCAAACTAGACACCCTTCACACCCCTTACTAGTTTCTTGTTCCATTGCCTCTCAGTCCCTTCACTCCTCTTGTCCCAATCTTGTTCCAAAATCAAGGGCATGTGTGATAGTGGATGGCACAGCACATAAGCTGAAGCTGAGCCCTCACTAGTACTCCTCGGTCCAGCTCGGTCCAAGCTCACCCAAGGTCCCACACTAAGACCCAGTCTTAACAGTATTTCTGACTCCCACTTCCACATTGTACTAACCACTATGGCCATAACCCATGCTAGAAGTATTATGCTTCAACACATCTCGGAATGATGCCATCTCTCCGAGCATCCCAAAAGCCCTCCGAACTTCCCCTCCACATCCATCAAACCTGCCAATGCCCCAGCTGACAAAGGCAAAGGTAGGGAAGATGACCCCTCAGACCACAACCCCCTAGGCAAAGGTCCCTTGGCCAAGGTTTCCAAAGGAAGCCCTGGCAATCCTGGGGATCCTGAGGGCCCCAATGGCAATGGTCCACCCTCAGGGGAACCAGCCAACCCCAACAATGATGGTAGTGACCTCATATGTTGACTTCTTATGACCCTTGCTAAACCTCACCCTACAGAAACCCAAGCTAAAGTCAAGGAGCCCAATACTTATGATGGCACCAACCAGGCTAAGCCTTGCACCTTTTTCTTACAATGCCTGCTCAATTTTAGAGATCGCCCAAATGCCTTCCAGATGGGAGCCTCTAAGATTCAGTATGGCATCTCTTACCTTACTGGCTCGGCTTTACAATACTTCGAACCTATGATCCTTGGTAAACTTGTTCCCAAACCTATCTGGCTCTGGGATTGGGACAGCTTCAAGAGTGAACTCAAACTAAACATCGGTCTGTTCAACAATGCTACCCAGGCTGAGATTGACCTCGAAAAAATCATCATGAAGGAGCATCACAAAGTCACACATTATTTCATCAAGTTTTCCCGAGATTCAACCTGAACTCAGTGGAACAATGCGGTGCTCCAACACTTCACTTACAAGGGCCTCGCCAAACAAATCAAGGACAACTTACTCCATTTTCCAAGATTCATGAGCTTGGCCAAACTTTGAGGCTTCACCCTCGAGTGCAACAGCTGTTACTGGGAAAGGAAGGAATACAATACTATTGCTGCCCACAGCTGTCAAAATGCTAACTGACCTTCCAACCAGTCGAACAATAACTCCAATCAGTCCAGTGGTCCTACTAACCCAAAGAACCGTAACAAGACTAACTTAGGTAAAGGTTCAACTAACAACAGTAATAATACAGCAAACATGTGAACCATGCCTGACCTTACCAACAAGCTTGGTAAGGATGGCAAACTTCTCCCCAACGAACGACAATGTTGGATCGACCAAGGACTTTGCTTGCTATGCGGCATCAAAGGCCATATGGTCAGGGACTGCCCAAAGGCGAACAAGAAACCTAATGATGGTAACAGTTCGTCTGGGACTAAAGGCAGGTCCAACAAGACTTCAGATACAAAGACTGACTCGGCTTCAACCTCAGAGCTGAAAAAATAACCAGCAACCTCAGAACCACATGACCCAAGGATTGTGGTAACCTTGGCCGTGTATTTAGACTCAGTGCCATTTCTGATTCCCTATCCAAAGACTCTCTTTATGTAGATTTGACTTTGTCCCTACTCCCCACAGTCTCTTTTGTAGCATTAATTGACTGCAGTTCTTCTTATTGTTTCATTGAATCCAAGTTTGTAGAAAAATATACCTTGACTACTTATCCTGTTACCCCACTTCCATTAAAACTATTTGATGGTAGTACTAACACTACTATTACTCGAGCTTTAGATCTCCCTATCTGTTTTTTGACCAGTGAAGGACACTTGGTTATATTCTATGTAACCTTGCTAGACTCGAGTTGCTCGGTAGTACTTGGCCACAACTGGCTCACCCACTACAATCCGTTGATTGACTGGGCATTGGGAAGTATTACCTTCAAGACCTCCAAACTAACTCTGGCCCCTGCAACTTCAGCGACTTCGGCTCGCTCCACTACACTTCGGACGGCCACCTCACCTCCCACCTCTGAACCTCCTCCACCACCTCTGAAGCTGGTAGCACCTCTTGTTTCCCTAGTCAATTCCCCCGCGTTCTTACGCGCCAGCTGGCTAGACAGATCAGAAGTGTTCTAACTCAACCTCACGTCGCCTGAACTCCTCACCTGAGCTTCGACCTTGGCTCAGGATAACCCTGAACTATCGGAAGGTATACAACAATATGTTCCCCCAGCTTACCATGAGTTTGCAGATATGTTCAGCAAAGCCCAAGCCAATACACTAGCACCACACCGCCCCTACAATCTCAAGATTAACCTTGAGGACAGGACTACTCCTCTGATCAGCCCTATCTACTCGCTTTCGGCTTCTGAGCTTAAAGCACTCCGCAAGTTTATTGATGAGCACTTGAACATGGGCTTCATCCAACCTACTTGGTCTCCGCATGGAGCATCCGTGTTGTTCATTAAGAAAAAGGATGGGTCCTTACGGTTATGTGTTGACTTCTGAGGTCTTAACAAAATCTCAAAGAAAGATCACTATCTGTTACTGTTTTGGAACCCTTCAAGACTTTGGTGTTATTGCTAACACTTCAATCTATCAGAACGTGTCATATACGAGACTAATAGAATACTAGCACTGCTGCAGCACAACTCCGGAAATAATTTAATATTTGTACCTTGGTTGCAATCCGTGCAATAACTAGTCCAAGCTATCACAGATGGAAGGCAATATGTTTCTTAGCAGCAATGCATAATAAACTATAAGACTGTAGGTTCAAGGATACTATTGGGGTCCAAGATTATTCCAAAAGGGGAATATACTTGGCTGGTTAGTTTGTAAGTGGACTGACCTGATTAATGTCAATGCACTGCAATAAACGAACGACTGGAGGTGG
>QFFB01001422.1:0-29230 GCA_003316465.1 Ramaria cf. rubripermanens
ACTTTAAGAGGCAAACAACAAGAACTAAAATGGAACATAATAGTTACTTCGGAGTTCGGAGGTCTGAAGGTTTGGAGCTTCGGTGTTAGATCTCAGGGATCTAACAAGCCCGTCCCGAAGTAGTCCAAGCCCGAGCCCGATCCCGAACCCCATTTCTTATCCAGCCCCTAACTCCCTTATGATCCCCTTAGTTAGTTCTGTCCGACCCTGTTCCCCTTGTTATCCGTATATAAGTCTCACTCTGTATGTACTTCGCTCTTCAGTCAGAAATCACATTAGATACCCTTCGAACCCCTTACTAGTTTCTCATCCTGTTACCTTTTGGCCCCTTCACTCCTCTTGTCCTAATCTCCTTCCAAAATCAAGGGCACGTGTGATAGTGGATGGCGCAGCACATAAGCTGAAGCCCAGCCCTTCCTAGTACTCCTCGGCCGAGCTCAGTCCGAGCTCCCCCGAGGTCCCACATGAAGACCCGGTCTTAACAGCGGCAATGAACAGCCACCCAGATTGTTGTGTATTATGTTTTTTTTAGCTTCTACTGCAGTGTACTAGAGCTTGATACCAGTGCCTTATATATCAATTGAACTTCTAAGCAGTGGTTTGGACACTGATGAGCAGTTCAAAATTGTACTTTCTATAGTCATTTTCACTACTGCACATCGGTGTCATCCAACTTTGCCGCAGCTTCTTCAAAAACACTGCAGACCAGCATCTGAGCACTGGTCTGGAGTGGTTTTGATACTTTTCATCAGTCCCTTTTCTCCCTGTAGTGTCACCTAGCGTGACTTCCATTGTTGTTTCCACCTGAAAATGCTGGATGCAATCAAAGTACTTCTAACCCACACTGAACAGAGGGATGACTGTGAATAGAGGAACTGTGGCATACTCCCATTCAAGATCATCTGTCCATCGGCCGGGACCGTCCCATGGATGCATTTGCATCGTGTACGATGATTTTTCAGCAAGTTGGTTTCAAATGAGGGCTGATGCAGAAGCGGCCAGACAACATTGACCTTGGATGTTGACATTTACCAGGGTCTGGAGGAGATCTCCCAGGGGAAATGGATGCCATTTTTCATCTTTGGAAGTCGGAGGTACTGACCTCACCGCTGAAGAACTATCCTTACAGTCCCTCAAATCTCCCTTATCTGAAGACTTTGAAAAACAAGTACTGTCCATTGCAAGGCTTTATGTATGGACCTACTTGAGTCTCAATGTCTGCTAAAGAATATACCTGTAGCTCATCAATACTTTCCAAGTCCATTGCATTGCCATATACCATTTCAAGGAACCACTGCAGCTGTTTCTGGCAGTTCTCCAGAGTAGCAATATGTCTGCCAATAATGTCATTTGCATAAGTTGACTGCTTAGGGGCATATTTGAATTTGGGTTAATTGTACCGCACTTTGTAAACTATTTATGCGCACGGTTAATCACTTAAAACTCCCTTTCATCACAGACTATGTCATACTGTACTTTTTGACTATTACCAATTTCTGTCTTTAAACTGAGAGACTGCTACCGCCGCCGCTACGGGATATATATTGCGCTGATGTGGTAGGTCGGTTGTCAGCATCGTCTTTCGGTATATGCCGTGGCTTCTAATGTCACAGCGAATTTTCGGGTCCATAACCATTTGTGTCTGCAATCCATAGACACCCTCGGTTTTGTAAATGCCCCAACGGCTATAGCGTTTTGGCCATGGCCGGGGCTCTCTTTCGCTAGCGCTGACCTCCGAATGGCGCTTGAACTATGAACGGCCCTCGAACACCTTCAGGGGCATGGGTCATGTTTTACCAATTAATACGAGCACGACTCATGGCATCATGAGCCAAACGTAAAGGCAAAAACCATGAGCAGGTTGATCATTCAGGCTCCGCAACCAAATATAAATCAAGAAGTTCCTCAGGATTCACATGTCTGACCAGAACCGCCATGCCAGCCCTCGTGCTTACAACTAACGTCAAGGTACATAACGTGCAAGATTTCGTTTTGGACTTTTCTAAGGTATCGTGGCAGCTATGCGGAGCGTCTGCTAGATGTTAATAATACACGTGATGTGTCGTCCTAGTTTGGAGCGGAAGGTAGGTCGTTCTGAGTGCGAGGCAAGCCTACTGTGACTCAAAGAGATCTTCTAGTGTTGGGAAAACCTGAGGCGTATATTTCCGTCAACTACAACCACGATGAGGCTCTCTCCTTTGGGGGTACTTTTGAGCCTGCCTTTCTATTGGTGATTGTGAGTTAAGTGCACTTTCTTGATGCCATCCCGTATTTACTTCGTACCGTGCAGACTTCACTCGACAACATTAACCCGGACGTAAATGAGCAATACAGCGCCGTGTTCTTTGACTACTTCAAAAGGAAACTTGGCGTGGAGAGTAACCGGGGATATATGCATGTCCTTTCTTATCTGGCGCAGCAATCTCATTGACGAGAATTTTACTATAGAAACTTCAATGATCCTGGAAGGGCATACTTGGGGTCTGTCTTAATCATTTCTTGTCTGTATTGGTTCTCATAGTGCATTGAAGGTACCAAGGCACTACCTTCGCCACGATTTTCAAGAAGTAGTTAGTATAATGCCCATTCATATTAAGTGCGGCGGTACAGGCCCATTTTGCTTGATTTCCTGTTACCGTAGCTTCAATCTGTACAATGAATAGTCACGCTCCCCGTTGTCTGACTCAGCGATTCGGAGTGTGAAATATCTCTTCCCACATCCACACTGTTGGTAAGGATTTCTGTGCCATCCAGTCTGCCCAAGCTCTAGTATCATGTCGTCTACTCTTCCCGCGCGTCCTATCGTGTTCCCTTCGAGAACATACAATCCGCCACAGCAATTCCAGCAGCCGCATCAACCTCAACAGCAACCCCACCCACCCACCTCTTCTTCCTCTGTTTCTGGACCTTCCAATCTCTCATTTCCTGCTCCCTCGAGTACACCTGCTGCCTATAATGCGATCAATGGAGCTACACCTCCTGCTCAAAGTGTAAGCGCCGCTGTGGATACAAAAGGCGTTCCCGCCACGCCGTCTGCTCCCCCTGCCACACCTCAGCCTTTGACTCTTGAGCAGCAGCACATTACTGCTGTTGATGGAATTGTGCCTACTCTTCAGTGAGTACCGTTCCTGTTTTTCCAAAGGAAAAAGCTGGCATTACAAGGGCGATAAGCATATGGGCCCAACACCGTCTGTCCCCTTTAAACAACTTCAACTGCCTTGTCAAACCTAGACTCACATTTTCTCCCCATCCCTCATATGCACCCTTCAATGAACGTGTTGTACTATTTTTACCCGAGATAGAAACATCGTTGCAACGGTCAACCTTGATTGTAGACTCGACCTCAAAACCATTGCATTGCACGCCCGTAATGCAGAGTACAATCCAAAGGTATACTGGACGATTGTCTCCGTACATGGAGCTCGACTTATCACTATGTATAGCGTTTTGCCGCTGTCATTATGCGGATTCGCGACCCCAAAACCACTGCCCTTATATTTGCTTCTGGAAAGATGGTTGTCACCGGTGCCAAATCGGAAGACGACTCGAGATTGGCATCGCGCAAGTACGCCCGTATCGTACAGAAGCTTGGCTTCGATGCGAAGTTCTCCGAGTTCAAGATCCAAAACATCGTCGGCAGTTGTGACGTCAAGTTTCCCATTCGACTTGAGGGATTAGCATACAGTCACGGTCAGTTCTCGAGTTATGAACCAGAGGTGATCGTCATTCTAAATTATGCACCTGGTCTTTCTAACGATATCAACATACCAGCTTTTCCCTGGGCTAATTTATCGCATGATTAAGCCCAAGGTCGTTCTGCTCATTTTTGTTTCGGGAAAGATCGTCCTCACGGGCGCAAAGGTAATATTCCTTTCTTGTCCAATCGGATGCTGCAACGTGGCTGTCTTTTTGACGTTGTTTAATTCGTGCATCACCTTTGCTGACACTTACCCCAATCGCTCGCTAGGTGAGGGAAGAAATCTATACGGCTTTCAACACCATCTACACGGTGCTCTGCGAGTTCCGTAAGCCCTAAACGCGGCTCAACCGCCGCTATATATCGAGCACTCACTCACGAGCACATCCCTGGATGTCATTACTCGGTTATTCGAGCCTAACACCTGCACTCGCTTGCTCCGTCGTTTGTGAAACAACAGAACCAATGCTCCGTCCCACTTGGCTCAATACCGACATCTCTGAACATGCCTGCTGTAGTCCTTTTCCCTCTCGATTTATCCACCTTCATGTACTTGGCGTTACACTACACCACTGTACACCCACCATAATATGATTATTCAAAATCTCTTTAGTCATGGCGATCGTAAAGTAATACCAGCAAGGTGGCAATATAACTTACATGACTGCATGTTGCGAAAGGACATGAGGCAAGTTCAATGTTCAACGTTGGACATCTCGGTTCAAAAGCTATTGAACATCTTTCATCTCCTCAGTTTGCTCTTGTTCGTGAACGACGATCACTTCCCTCTGCTTACCTATCCCTCCTGACCCCGCAGCGGACGTAAAATTATCTGCTCCAGCACAGGCCCCAGCCCCTCGAATCTTGAGCGTAACACTGACTCCACCCTTACCTCGTGTCCTGATACTGATGTCTTCACCCTCATCATCTGGTATGACCTCGTCCGACACTTCAATGGTCCCGGTACGGACCTCCAGCTGAACATAGTCCTTTGCAAACGGGAGAATTCTAGGGAGAGTGACAGACAGAGTGAGAAGGTGGGGAATTGCGGCACCCATGGCATGGAGATGAATCATGTCATATCTGAATATAATTCAGCGTATAGATAAAATCTCGAGGACTGTGCATGGAAAGCGCACCCTTCCTCGACAAGAAGTTTCTTGCATCGACTAAGATATGCAGCTAGAGGTGTATGGCGGGTAACGCAAATTAGGTTCTTGCCCTCCTTGTGCGCCGATTTGGGACCGCTTGCAGACACTGAAGTTGGGACGGTAGGGAAAGGACGGGGCGGGGCAAGCTTGCGAATGTTTTCTCTGCGTTTAGATGGCTGGGATGCAGGTTTAGAAGAGGTTGTAGATGTAGTGATAGTCGCCGCTGCTGTTGCATCTCTTTGCGCCTCGGGAAGAGTACTTTCGAGACCTCTTTGATTTTTAGTGCCCTGCCCGTTATTCTGATTTGGATTAATTTTTTTGTGTGAAGTTGAGTCCAACTTGACCCGCTTGATATGTTGAAAGTCCCCAGACGCGCTTTTTCGTTTCATAATGGGCGGTGGTGCATTGTCTGCGGAGCTTGAAGCTCGATGGGTCAAGGGCTACCACTTTACATCAGCACTCAATTCTGCTACGAACGGCCACACCAACAGCCATGAGTCAGGACGCAGCAGAACAGAACATTCAGATGTGGAAGGTCAAGAAGCTCATCAAGAGCTTGGATTCTGCCAGAGGGTCAGTCTTATCGGCTTCGCCAGGTAGCCTTATCCTCATGAATTTTTGTAGAGCTGGCACATCGATGATCAGTCTCATCATTCCACCCAAAGTATGTCCGTCCACATTCTTAGAGTCAACAAATATTGACGCCACACAGGATCAAATCTCTCGTGTGTCGGCGATGCTTACACAGGAATATGGGACGGCTTCTAATATCAAATCTCGTGTCAACAGGCTGTCTGTGCTGGCAGCCATCACTAGCACACAGCAGCGTCTCAAACTCTATAATCGCGTCCCCCCCAACGGTCTGGTTCTTTTCGTTGGAACCATCTTGACCGATGAAGGAAAGGAAAAGAAGGTCTCCTTCGATTTTGAACCGCACAAACCTATCAATACGTAGGTTGTCTCTGAGCGATGGTTTCTTACTCGCTAAATTGTCCTGCAGGTCACTTTACCTTTGTGACAACAAGTTTCACACAGAGGCGCTGTCTGAACTCCTGGAGTCAGACTCTAAATTTGGATTCATAGTCATGGATGGCAATGGATCCTTGTTCGGAACACTCGCCGGAAATACCCGGGACGTAATTCACAAGTTCACTGTAGATCTTCCCAAGAAACATGGACGTGGAGGACAGTCTGCCCTTCGTTTCTCCCGGCTTCGTGACGAAAAACGTCACAACTATGTCCGAAAAGTGGCAGAGTTGGCAGTGCAGCATTTTATCACGAATGACAAAGTCAACGTATCCGGTCTTGTTCTAGCAGGAAGTGCCGACTTCAAAACTGAGCTTAGCCAGAGCGACATGTTTGATCAGAGACTCGTTGCAAAGGTGATAAAGGTCGTGGATGTTAGTTACGGAGGTGAAAATGGTTTTAATCAGGTGGGCAGTTAGTATGTGGCTAGACGATTTGTTTTCTAATTTGTTCCGTAGGCTATCGAACTTGCAGGGGAATCACTCGCCAACGTGAAGTTTGTCCAGGAGAAGAAACTCATTCAACACTACTTTGACGAAATAAGTCAGGACACTGGCAAATACTGCTTCGGTATTGAAGACACCCTTAAGGGGCTCGACCTCGGGGCAATTGAGACGCTCATCGTTTGGGAGAATTTAGACATCACCCGCTATGTTCTGCGTAACGCAGCCGGCGGTATGTCGTGTGGATCACATTTCCTAACCGTTTTTGAAATATTGTTGTTCTTGTAGAAGAAATTGTTGTTCACAGCAACAAGGAACAAGAGAAAGATCGTGAAAAATTTCTTGACAAGTCCACTGGTTTGGAGATGGAGCAAGCCTTAGAGCCACAGAGTTTGCTGGAGTGGTTTGCGGAGAAGTACAAGGAGTTCGGCGCAAACCTGGAGGTATGCTTCGAAGGCCTGTAGTTTTGTCCGCCCCTTTCTGACATGGTTTCCAGTTCGTCACAAATAAATCTCAGGAAGGGGGTATGTACAACCGTCAACTGGGCTTTATTGTCTGGTGCTTCGTGCTGACTTACTCGAGCAGCCCAGTTCGTTAAAGGGTTTGGAGGCATAGGTGGATTACTTCGTTACAAAGTCGATTTCACCCACCTTGCCGCCTTCGAAGAAGATGAAGATGAGTTCTATTCAGACGACGACGACCTCTGACGGTTTTGTTGGCTCCATTGCGGAGCCTCGGCTGGTGTGAGGGGCATGCCAGGCGGGGCGTGGAGGTGGAGGGATAGTTGGGACGCCGTGACCCGGCGGTGTTCCGCGGAGGAAGATGAACATGAAGACAGGTCACTTCAACGCTTCGTGTCGGAAAGTAAGGTTTGTGAAAGCCAGGTACACAAGCCTGACTGTTCCGTAGTTGCGGTGATAGGGTCGTGTAGGGAAGGGGTAAAGGATCAATTGCTGGACAGGACGGGTTCATCAACGTCAACGAGATCGGCCATCCATCTATGGTAGCGTCCTCCCTACTTATTTTACTCACATGCTAACCAACGGTTCCATAGGATGGTACATTTTAGTTTCTGTGCTATATGCCATTAAAGTCTTGTGGCGTGTCGCGTTAATTTCACCGCTATTACAATCTTGGTGTGCCAAACGAGCTTTGAAGGCAGGCTCGTATTTACGTTATATGGATCAAGCTTGGTCACATGCGAATCACATAAACAATGTTGAATCACTGCCAATACTCTTTGCAATGTCACCTTTGATGCTTAAATAATCTTATGATAAAATATTGCTACGGCAGTGCGATCGAGGATAACTTTATTGTTTGATGTCACCCAAAAAGCATCCTTTCTACTACATCGTCGAAATACCTATCCTCTTCTTCGTTAGCCTTGGGTTCGTAGACTTTATCCACCTCCATCAGCTGCAAAATGTCGTCTCCTGCTTTGAAGTCCTGTAGATCAATCTCTTTGCGGTGTTCCTGCTCCTCGTCCTCATGCTCCTCATCTTCGCCCTCCTCATCACCTGTCTCTTCTATTACCCCGTCCACTTCCCTGAGCTCCAAAACTCCAAGGATTGCAAATTCTTCCTCTTTTTCGTCATCCAGTTCCTCACGAGCAACGTCATCAGTCGGTGCCTTGTCCTGTTTTCCTTTGTTCCTGCAGTCACATAGCTTCTCAACGTAAAACTCCGAGTTGGGATCCTCAAGCTGGCCCTTCACTCTTCGGGCCAAGAGGGCTTTCAATCGGGTCAATCCACCGACAGCCGTCCGTAAGGGCGCTCCTATGGTGACACCGTGCACCACAAACCGTATTGCATTGTTTTGTGGTTTCTGGCCAGCTTCACTTGCGAATTTTCTGAATACGCGGCCGTTCGTTCAGCATACTCCAGAACAAAGTGAACCACGTACTCAAATTTGGCTTGCTGGCAGCTTTTTCGAGCAAGGGACAGCATCAGTTCAGACGTAGGGTCGCGTGGCAAATTAGTCTGCAAAACCCCCAACAGTGGCTCCATAACCTTCTCGACGATTGCCCTCGTCCTCTCAAAATCATACCCGGAGTCCACCAGTATTGCTCCGCAGATACTTTCCATTATGTCCGACAACGCCTTGGGGGGCTCGTACTTCCAACCCTCCAAAACTATCTGTTCATAAGAAATATCCTTGTGCTCTGTGGCTGATTTTGATAATGCCTTCCCCAACTCGACATTGTTAAATAAGATATACTTCTCAAGAGAGAGTTGTTTAACCCCAATAGTTGTCAAGGCGGGCGCACAAACGGCTCTCGACTTAGCCCACGTGAGCTGTCCGGAAGTTGCATTCGGATATTTTTTGAACAAGTACTCCATGACAACAAGGTCTAACAAAGCTATATTGTTGATAAACTCAAAAAGATCTCGTACGCCGAAGAGTGTTCAATTATACGTACCGTCGCCCAGGAACTCGAGTCTTTGATAGCATGCATTATCGGACTGAAAAGATGGATGTGTGATGGCTTCCATGAGGAGCGCTCCAGATGTGAACTGATATCCAAGTGCCTGCTGCAAGCCATCGAAAAATGGTGGAATCGGTGTTGCGTCCTGCGCTTTGTATCTCCTGGCCCACGGCTCTGTGCCGCCGAAGCACAGGTGTAGTGCTGTTCCTGCTTGCAGCGTCGTGTTGATGCCTCCAGAGAGAAAGCTCACCCCAAGAAGAGCCTCCATACAGTCCTGTAGGCTACGCCGCGCAAATTTTCTCTCCGCGAACCAGACACCATCAACGAATCTTCCGTCCCCAGAAGCTGGACGCCACTTCCTCATAGCAGAAGGCTCAGAAGTCAAGAATCTCTCAAGCCCGATTTCCTTCGCTCTAGCCAGTAGAACTCGGTTACTAACAGAATTCTTCCGCATGCCATCCAGTTGACCTGAACACCCCATTGTCAACGGAAAACCACGAGGAATCATGAACACGCACCTTCGTGGCGAAACGGGTATGCGTTAAACAGGTGTACCACGACACAGAGTTTCAGGACCGAGTCTCCCAGAGTTTCTAGTCTTTGGTTATTGAATCCGGCGGTGGCGCATGGCAGACTTAAAGCCTCTACTACAAGGTCCTCATCCATTAGCGGCAGACTTAATAGTTTTATAGCAGAGCGTGCCCGGAATACATCTGTTACACACCGGATTATTGGTGGTAGGAAAAGGAAACCTTGTCGTACATGCTCTGAGAATGTGAACGATTCACATAGCTTCGCAGGCACAAGTTTCTGAAATTTTTTGGGAGGTTTGGTTGTTTCAGCGATGATCTCCGGTAGCATGTCCATCTTTAGGCGATACTGTGAGTTAAAATTACGAACGAATGTTTCCACCTTCATTCGGATTAAATTAGCTTGTAATGGAACTCTTAAGAAGGAAAATATATGCATACTTGCAACAGCGCGCCGTCCTTGGGAATATTTAAAGGATGTGTTCTATGCTTGTTCTGCCACTCATAGAAATCAGCGTACGTAGCATGCTCTTCTACTGGGGCCAATTCATTGGAAGAAATTGGGGTTGACAACGGTGTAAGATCTTCACGCAAACGTCGCAGAAGGAGGGGCCGCCCGAATTCAAGCTGACATCGAAGTATTAGGCGGCCCTCGTCCTCGTGTGTAACACTGGTCTGTCGGGTAGGCTGCTGGACGGCATCTCGCATAGATTCAAAATCGAAGCTACCCTCCGATTTTAGAAGTGCTAACATGCACGCGAGAGGGCTCCTTATACGTTTGGAAGTGTTACACCATTGGATGCCCAAAGTGGTGTATTCTTGAATTAACTGTAACTCGCTTTCTGAACGGAAGAAGATCTGCGTAGAAAGGCCGAACCGGATGTGAACCTGCCTGCAGGTCAATGGCGGCAAATGACCAAGGTTGTTCGCAACAACCAGCCCAAGCCTTGATTCTACCTGGTCCGCAAATAATAGAGGGTACACCCATGCAGAGAAGCTCGTCACTTCCTCACTACCTGGACAGTGCCACGGCGACCAAGGATCACAAACGAGAATGTCCATCATCTCACTGACTAGACCGACTTCCGGGATGGGACGTCCATCCGCGTCTTCGATCTCAGCTCCGCTGGTTTTGCGGGCCGGAAGGAGGTAATCGTCGAATACCTTTAGTTCGTGTAAAGCCTTACACGCTGCGAAAGCTGCTGATGCCTTAGCTTCTCTTTTGGTACGCCTGACAGCACCATAGTGCACAAGACAATCTCGAGGGATGGGGAGCGCAGAGGGTAACATTACAGTCATCTGGAAGTCTCCAGCATATTGAGGTTGCAGGACCTGTGTATACTTGTCATGCGGGATAAGCGCACACAGATTACTCAGAAGGCTGATTGCAGAGCCAAACGTGAGTACTGCGCCAGTAGAAGCAATCAAATAACGCTGGCGGGCGGCGAGGTCCATTGGGTCATCAGGTTCCTCTGCCTCCATCGCTGAGGTATCTGAACCACGAGGGTATTGATAAAGACGTTTGATTTCGGGTTCGCTTTGTCGCATGGCGTTATACCGCATATGTTCCTCCTGGGATCCCTCTGGAATCATGATGATGTATGTAGAATCAAAGTGACGCGCTCTTCCGCGCGATTGAAGATACCCCACCATATTCTGCAGCTGGTTATAACGTACTATGAGATCACACGCCTGTAAACTGTGTTGAGCAAAACGTAGCCCAAGAGCTTGAATGGGACTGACGGGAAAATCCAATCCCTCTTCTCCAACAGAGGTTGAAATAAGCAGATTGCAGGCCCCCACTCTGAATGCTTTTAAAGTCTCTTGTTGTTTCTTCTCAACCATACCCTGGTTGCCTGAACTCTCCCTGCGCCCAACCCCATGACCAATAAGCGCACCAGTTGTAATCCACCCTCTCAATTCTGGGACACGTGGTAGAATCCATGCCAGTGTTGCGGCGACTTGCCGCTGCTCCACAAAAACTATACCCTGGAAGGAGCTGGAACGCCTCTCCATTAATACAGACACTAGTACACGTAGTTTGGGAGAAAGCCATTCGGGAAGAATGGTAAATGATTCCTCAAACGACATAGATTGACGGAACTGTTCGAGTAGTGTTTCCACTTGAATGAGTGTTGAAGAAAGATCCGATCCTCTGGACTCGGCCGACATAGCTTCTAGATCTTCCAGCATGCCGGTCTGATGTAGGTCTGCCTGTGTTACCATGTAATTATATTGATGCTTTCGAACCAGATCAGACACTAGTGAACGTAGGTGGGTGGAAAGGTAGAAATCGGCTCCATATGGCCCGACTTCTGCCACGGTCACCTCGTATCTGACCTCAAGGTTACCACCAACAATGACGGGGTGGGAATGAAGTTCGAGGTCAGTGAGCAGTTGCCAGAGAGACGAGGGGTATCCGGGAAAGCTCACACTCAGAGTGGGATATTCTCGAATGATCTGGACGTGGCTTCAATATAAATCACTTACTTTGACTCAACACGGTACCTCAGTAGGTCTGGGCGAATGCTCCCAGAGCTCATCTTTGTTATCCAGTACACCGACCACTTTTGCGTGCAGATTATATTCCAGAGCTTGAAGCGAAACGTAAGGGTTCTTGTGATTCCAGACTGGAGAAGCCGTCATTCCAAATATTTTGGGTCGATGTTGAGCTTCACACGTGTGGTAAAAGTCCCGAAGTATCTGGTTGTATGGGTGGTTTTTCCTTGCGTGATGTGCTAGATAGACATTCAGCCACGTGCGCTGCATGCACAATGCGTCGTACCCTCATCAAGAATCAGTAACGCCACCTGAGACGTAGACGATTAGGGATTGGAATCAGGATCTACTTTGAGAACTCACCTGCGCCATCGACCAATGTGCGTGTAGCATGGCATCCAGAAAGACTTGCGCCGTCATCACCATGACATCACATTCGTGGAACTCCTGACTCCATCTTGCAGGCTCATGTTGCCACTGTGTAAACAATCGTTCAGTAGTCCATTCGCTCGCGATCGTTCAGTAGCCATGCGATCGCTCAGTTAGTCCACTAACCGAGTCAACCACGGCACCATGGTAGCCTCGAACGGTGAGTGGGACTTGTGCAGCAATGAAATCTACTTGCTGTTGCACGAGTGGAACTCGAGGCACGATAAAACAATGTATCTTTCGAGTTTCAGAACTCTGAGTGGCCAACCATCGGATAAGCAAAGCTGCAATGTAGGTCTTTCCGCTACCACTGCATGCATGTTATATAGCTATTGAAGATGGAGGATATATACAATGCCTCACGTGTCTAGAGCCGCAATGATGTTCTCATGTCTGGCACGATTGAAAATCTCTTCCTGTGAACAACAACCTGCATAAGTCTAGAAACGAGTCGGTATATACTACACATTTTAACCTGATATGCTCGAGGAATGAGCTCCGAAGACGCCATGGTCACTATTGGGAAGTCAGTGGCACGCCGCCCTGAGCGATCCAATCTTCAAGCTTCAAGCTTCGAGGCGCCTTGAGGGGTGTTGATTCAGTAGGTAGACAAGGACGACGACCGTCCAAGGCTTGATTAAAGCAATCCAGATGGAAGGAGGTCGGCAACCTATAGATAATGGTGGCAGCTCTTTATACAAGCCATGAGCGACACGTTCCCATCAGTGGCAGAAGCTTCGTGCCACTGGATGTGACATGAGTGACACGTGACCAACGCGATGCGCAGGCCTCATCGCTGTGGCCATGAATCCCAACGAAGATACCGAATTGTGAGTCCATGGCTTGTTTCATTTATCAGTTTACCTATTCTGCCGTTTATCCAGCAATGATGCCTTGCGCAAGCACGGCATCTTACCACCCCGTGAAACAACGCCGCCAACTCCATCTCCGCCTTCCTCTCCAAAACTCGAAAGCATTTTGTCCAAAGCATCGCCTTCTGAACTCCAGGAACTGGAAGAGGATGCCATCGATTCAGATACTGAGCGTATGATAGCTTCCTATCGTCGTCAGAGACTCGCAGAACTCCAGAGTGCGCAGAGGAGGGCCAAATTTGGAGAAGTCTACCCCATTGGTCGCGAGGATTATACCAGAGAGGTCACTGATGCAAGCAAGCAGGATTTGCCTGGTGAGTCGCAGATCAATGGTACAGGTGTTGTGTGTTTCCTGTATAAGGATGGGTGATTTGCTTTCGCAATAGTCAAAACCATAAGGCTGACTTCCCTTGGATGATGCAGTCAGGTTGCCAGCATCCGACTCTCTGACCAATTACGAGAGCTCGCGAAGCGTCATCCTCGAACAAAATTTGTTTCCATCATAGGCAATAAATGTATACCAAATTATGCCGACCACCTTTGCCCCACCCTCATCATCTATCGAGGGGGCGATGTTACCCGCCAGGTGGTTTCGTGGGGAGGGGACAGAGAGAGGACAATCGCGGGTTCGTTGTACATGATCTTTCTATACATTTCTTCTTCTGATATATCTTCGCAGAACTGGAGGCTATACTAATATTGTCACTAGCAATCACCGCCTCACCTCAGCCATCTAATGTAGACCAAGATTCAGACGAGGAGAAGGATGAGTGGGAACAGTCGTCAACAAGCATCCGATCCGCTCGTCCAGCAACATCGAGGAATTTGCGGGCAAGCATGCGAAAGGAGGACTCAGACTCGGATTTCGACTTGTAATCATAAGGTAGACAGACCTTCCATCATGTTCCTAATATACCAGTAACCATATTTGTCGTTTCTCTTGGGTAGAACTCGTGAACCACTTAGATGCTACCAGTTCGCCTCCAGTTGGATGTTGCTTCAGTAATGAATCGATATGTCTGCATATGTTGGCTATAATGACATGCAGATGCTTTCTCATCTTCTGCTTTAGCGGCTAGCAATACATTCGAGACCTCTAAGCCGACAGATAATCCGCGCTAGCTCCTGAGAGAGAGAGAGAGAGAGAGAGAGAGAGAGAGAGTATCAATTAGTGCTCGAAGCGCTAGGCGCTTATGGTGCACTTGAGCTACATAGGAAATACAAGGCCTGCCCCTCATGTAGCTAAATGACAAAGAAATTATGAAATTGCGTATGCAGATGCCTGGCCAGCCTAGTGGCTGGTGACACGGTTCTAAACCTATCGCCCTTTTTAGATCGTTGCATCTATGGGCCTATCCCTCTTGCTGCGTAGGGATCCCGCCGTTGGTCCTCCAGCGGCGGTCAAAACTCCCCGTATCACCAGCATCTGCGTTATGCGGGTATCACAACAAAGGGAAACGGGATACAGAGAGCGTCTGGAGTAGGGTAGGGTAGAGAGGGGCAGGCACTGTGAGTCACAGAGGGCAGAGGAGGAGAGGATCCGCTCAGTTCGACTGGAGTATCGGCCGGGGAGGCGCATTGGGTAACAGGTACCCATGGTGTGGTTTGGGTCCGGCTGGATGCGAGAGCCGGGAGGGGGGGATCTCTGTGAGGCTGCGAGTCAGCGGTTTAGCACTACAGTCGTAAGAGTGGGAAACAGTTAGCGTTGCTGTTCTAGATCAAGATCGGCATAATCTCGAAAGCGCCCAGTGGCCTGTATGAACTTCAGGGTGTGCGGTATGGTCTTGGGATCGCCCAGCAGTCTAGGAATGGAGTGGGCCGCTTTACCGAGTTTCTGCCGCAGGATGCGCCGCTGGGGCCCGTATTTGGCGCAGTGTATGGTGTGACACAGTTTCTGGTTGGCGGCAGGTATCGCAGAGTGCAGTGTCTACTGCCTTGATCTTCTTTAGGAACGCATCGAGTGCTACATGCCCTGTCCGAAGCTGTACGATGATGCTAGCAGCACGACGGGGGAGCCGACTAAGAGTCCTGTAGAGCTGGCGATGCGGCAGTGTGGAGTCAATCCTCGAGAACTTCGGGAACCTGGGTGATTTCATCCATGCTGTTCTCCATCTAGGCAGCACCATTAGTTTCCTGTGGGCCTTGATAGCAGATGTGCTAGCTGGGAGCTTGTGCTGTAGGAGGCCTGGGACCACCGCCGGGACCGAGCATTCACCTACTGCTGCCTCCTTGGTAAGGGTGTCAGCACGTTCATTACCTGGCACATTTGTGTGACCAGGGACCCATTCCAGGTGGATACAGAGGGACCGATGTGTCTTCTTCAGGCAGTGTATTGCATTATGGATTTTGTCCAGTAGGTACTGGCCCCGCTGTGCATGGTTGTTGCAGAGAGCTGTGATTGCAGACTGGTTGTCAAGCACAATGACCACCGATTTTGCTGTATGGTGCTGTTTAACAAGCTCTAGTGCTAGCAAGACCCCTATGAGCTCACCCTCAAATACTGTATGTTGAGTCACTTTCCCCAGGCGGTGTTTCAGTTGGGTGTCAGATTCTAGAATGATGGCGGCTGCCCCTATATTATTTCTGTATCCAGACCTGTCTGTGTATATTTGCAGGTCATCAATTCTTGTCCTGACAGCACTTGCGGCCTCCTCCTTGTTTTCCGCTATATGAGACATGAGCTTCGGCCTCCAGCTTGGGTGGTATCTGGCATGATCAATGGTTTCAATGGTGTGAGGGTGGATATTGTAGTGGTGGAGAAGGGTGTGGATAGTGGAAGGGTGCCATTGTGGGCGGCACCTTGCACATTTGTGCACAGGGTTGTGTAGGGGGTGTGCTGCTGGCAGAGTGGCTAGGTGGAGTGCCTCCTTGTGGCATGTATCGTCAAGACACATTGAGAGGGGGGGAATGGTGGCATGGAGTTCTAGTAAGTCACTGGCCGTGCATCTGAAAGCTCCTGTCATTAGCTTACAGCCAACTCTTTGTACTTTATTAAGCTGCCTCATGTGGCCACCAATCCTGTGCTGCAGCTGGTCCTTGAGTTGGTGGAGATGGGTGTGTACCAGACCGGGAGGGCATATTCAACCTTGGGTAGCACCATAGACACAAATAGGCACTGGACGTGGACCTCAGGAAGCCCAAACGATGGTCTGGTCAGCCAGTTGATGGCTAGGAGTAGTTTTTGACTGCTGTCCACCACATGTTCAACATGCTGATGCCACCATAGTTCCTGGTCAATCTGTACTCCAAGGAGCCTGGCCACTGGGACACATGGGATGGTCTGACTTGTGCCCTGCCAAGAGAAGTTATGTCTTGTAAGGTTCTTACTGTGAGTGAGGTGCAGGCATTGGAATTTGGAGATTTCTGCCATTGAGTTATGAGCTACAGACCAGGAATCCTGTTTGTCTAGCATGTCATTTAGTACATCATTGGTCTAGCATGTCATTTAGTACATCATTGCAGCCCTCAAATGTGTCTGCCATCGCCACAAAGAAGTTATCACCTACATATGCTCCTCCATCTTCATTCTGCCCTTCTGGGATGGTGACCAGTCCAAAGCTGTAAATGAGGTACAGCACTATGGAGCCAGTCTTGCCCTATCCAATGCCATTGTCAATGTTCATCAGCTCAGAGGTGAAGTTATCAAAGCTTAGCATAGTGTGTCTATCTCTCAACATAGCCTCAAAGAAGCTAACTATCTCCATGGGGTAGCCGAGCCTGACCATGTTCTTGACAAGGTGGTCAGTAACCACATTTGGGAACGCATTAGCTATATCCAGGAATATAATGGTCACTACCTCTTTTTGCTGCCATGCATCCTTGACCTTGTACATGAGGTATAGCAGGGAGTTGGTGGTTGTCCTCTGAGGGAGGCTGCCAAAGTGGTGTGAGGGCAGGCATGAGTGGTGGGGGGTAAGGTATACCGTGATATCTGTCATGACTCCAGATAGGATTTTTCCCATAGTGGGATGCTTTCAGTATTGTGTAGTCAAGATGTCCTGGTTTGTGGAGGACTATCAGGTTCCACTTTTTCCATGCCTTCAGGAAATAACAGAGACGGATGATGGCAGTGAGGCAGGTATGCAGGATCAGAACCAGTAGTGGGGCCATCCGTTTAAGGACTATGTTTGGGATGCCATCAGAGCCTGGGGCCCTGTAAGGGCTGGCCTTGTCAATTTGTCTTTGGATCTGGTGTGGTGCTGGCATGTGTAATTGAAGCGGCGTGGGCAGAGGGTCATAGTCTGTATCAGTGGGGGGGAGGTCAGTGCGTTTTGGAGGGAAAAAGAGTGCTGCCAGCACTCCAGCCTTCTCCTCATTTGTGTGAAATTCTTGTATGGTGTTACCTTCTGTATCTTTCTTCACAAGTGTTCGGATCCTTGTGCGACCACCATCTGATAGCAGATTTTTGGCAAGCTTACCAGCTACCCAGACATTGTGCTCTGCGGCAGTTTTAAGCCATCCCTTCCAGTGGCCTGCCTTGGCAGCTCGCATGGCCGATATGTATGCATTACAGGCAGCATTTTGCTGGGCTACAGCTATCCAACTGAGTCCTGTGTGTCGTGCTTCAAACTCAGTACGACTGGCTTTAGTGTATTTGTGATGTAGCATAGTGAGTTCCGGCATCCACCACTGTTTCATATAGGGGGAAGTTTTGGTCTTGGGGACACTCACTCGTATGGTGTCTTACAGCACCCTTGTTATTTGTTCAACATATCGATCTAGGTCTGTCTCTGATTCTGGGACCATAGTTGGGGCCTCCAGCTTTTCATCAATGTTAGTCTATAGTTTTTTGGCAAATTCTTCCCAGTTGACATTCTTGAAGTTGCGACTTAAGGCAGTAGGATTCCTTGCTAGCTGGATGTCGATCGTAGTATGGATTGGGAGATGGTCTGCACTCGGGATGCGATGTTCAAAGCTGGTGTTGCAAGAGAGAATGTGATGGGTGATGTCAGTGGAGCAGAATAAAAGGTTGATGGTGGACCAGGAGTAGTGGCTGTCAGACTGGTATGTTGGGGTCTCCTGGGAGAGACAGAGCTCCATGTGACCCTGTGCGAGGAGAATCAGGAGATCATCCATGTCACTGCATTGGCAGCAGGCAGGGTGGGTGCTTCCTGTCCACATAGCATTGTATTTGTTGAAGTCGCCTGCCCAGATCATGGATGTGTCCAGGCTTGGGGAATGTTGGAGCAGCCAGTTATGGAGGTGGAGGATAGCAATATTGGTGTCAGGGGGGTTATAGATGTTGTAAATTATGACATGGGTGCCTGGTGTTGGTGTTGAGATGGATACCGCAGTGATGAGACCCGACAGTAGGCAAATCTGTTGTGAGAAGCTGGATGTTAGCTGCGTAGAAACTAGGAGAATGGAAAGAGGGGGCTTCAGGTCATCTGGCTCTTGCACTGGGTAGATGGGAAACCACTTTGGAGAGGCTATGGTGAGACATGAGTGAGGGTATATATATAGTTCCTGAATGAGGATGAGATTGAATTCAGCAGGGTTGGCAATATTGATCAGGGTGAGCGTCATGTCTTTCAAGTGTTTACAATTTTGTTGCATGATCCACAGCTTGTCATGGTGCAAGTGTTCAGGCATCGGGAGGTGGGGTGGGGGGGGGAAGTAGTTGTAATTATATTCACATCAGGGCCGGAGGGTGGGAAGGGTGGGTTGGGGGTCGTGGCTCTGTCAGCAGTGGGGTTAGCATTGTACAGGATAAAGGGTGTGTGTGATTCAAATCACCCCAAACTGTATTCTTTCTTGTTGACTTGAGCGTTGAGCACGGACTTTGCTTTCAGGCAGCTATGTATCCAGCTGGCGTGGTCACTGGCACAATTGGCACATTTGGGCTTCTTAACAGTGCAACGCTGGTTTGAAGGGTAAGGCTCATCATGGGTGCATGTGTGTTCTATGGTCTGATGGAGGCCCACACATTGTCTGTAGCACTTCTCCCTGGCACACTCTGTCGCTTGATGCCCCCAGTCTTGGCATTGGAAGCATTGGGGGGGGGCTAGGTACATAGATACTAACATTGCAGAGTACACCATTGATAGCCAAGCCCTGATCTATGGCCATGTTTGCTGCAGTAGGGCTCTTGAAGCTGAGCATTAGTAGGCCACACTGGCTTCTGTTGCAGGCCTCTTCGCCATTCAGCCATTCAATTTTTGTGATTGTGAAATCGGCAGCTATCGTGTCACTGTTGCCCATCTCTATGTTCTGAATGGTGTCCTCAGGGCTTTCAGGGTTGTCCCAGAGGGAGGTTGGTGCACTGTGAGCAACCATGGCATAGGTGTGTATGGGGACAATAGCATTGGTGTCAATTATTTTGGCCCACTTCTGTGCATGGATGTGGGCATGGCTGGTGTCTTCTGCAGACTTGAATGTTAACATACGGTTACCTGCTGCAGATTTGGAGGTGCCGTGGAGCAGGGAGGGCATGTCAATTCCACCATTAAGTGGGTCAGCAAAGTAATGGCTTATGACATTGTTACACATGCATGTAAGTATGGCAGGGGCATATCCATGGTGCTTTTCGGCTTTGTTAGAGTTCTTTAGTGAGATAAATACCTGTTTTTCCTGAAGTTCAGTGGATAGCCTGGGCTTGAGCAGCATCCTGTCATGCATGCTGCCCTTTTTGGCTGCATCCGCGTAGGTAGGGTGTGATGCTGCAATGTTGGTGGTGGTGTGTGTGTTGATAACCTGCTTGATGTCACTGATAGCCAGCTGGAAGTCAGCATTTGATACTGGCTGGTGGTCCCCATATAGGTGGGAGGCTTCCCATAGTAGCTTGCTAATGGCTGTTAGCTAGGCTACACCTTCTTTGCCTACATTGTAGGTGTTGCCCTATCTGAAGTCTCCAAATGTCTCAAGGGCACTTGCCAGTGCAGAAAGATCAGTTTTTTTGGCATCAGTGATACCTCTTGAAGCCAAGACTGAGACTGGGTTGCCCAAGTTGGAGGGCGTGGTGGCTCTGCGTGGTTGTTCGCCCAGGGTTTGTAGGCCTTGGGAGCCCAGTGGGTGGACAGCAGGCTGCAGAGCCATTTTGGGGGTAGAAAGGAGGGAGTGAGGGGTTGTGGGGAGAAAGATAGGTGTGTAGATAGGTGTGTAAAAAGGTGTGCAATAGTCTAGAGAGCTGTCATGAACCGGTTTATTCTACTATAATGCTGAGCGCCTAAGTGGAACCATTTCCTCAATTGTCTCATCAGACGACCAACATCTTTTCATACTCTGAGCTGAGCCATCATCTCCATCATCAACTATGTGCTTCGCTGCTACCATCACTCATGCATCCACCCCATCACTCCCCATGCAGATGCCACCAATCATTCGGGTTCCATCACCTGCCCACATTAGGCGACAATCTGGCAGAACTAGCACAGGTACCATGGACTGGGAAAGCATTGATCCCCATGAACTCTTCTTTGATCCCAACTCAGGACGAGTTGAGTTACCGGTGCATCACATTCCCCATGAACATGAAGACAAGCACAGCGTGGAGATTGAGATATTGGAAAGTGGTGTTGGCTCCCCATATGATCCTTACCATTTTGACTATTCCATTTATCCCCCTCGACCACTTAACTCTACACCACCTCCTTCAATCAGATCAGCAGATCAAGCATTGCCTCAGAGGCTGTACACTTGGAGTATGGAAGTGTGGTCCTGGATTTTCAGTTGGTTCAGGGGTTAAGTGATGACTCATTACTATTCCCTTTGACTCATTCTTGTTCTCCATGACTCATTGTTACCCCTATGACTCACTATTGTTCTCTCTGACTCATTGTTAACCCCCTATGACTCATTGTAGAGCGTTGTGACTCATTTCCCCCTTTTTGTCCCATACTTGACTCATTGTTCTGACTCATTATGACTCACCCTGACTCATTCTGACTCATTCTGACTCATACCCCTTAATATCTTATGACTCACCCCCATTCTCCCAAGTGGTTATATAGCGAGCTTGCTTCATGTATTTCGCTAGTTTGGTTATCATATACGTTACACCATCTCCTGTGCCCTTAAGCACTTGAGGATACCTTGCTCACCTCAACTCTCTTCTCTCAATACTTTTCTTCGAGGCTTGTCTACTTCAGACTTGTCCCATCTCTACCTTATATCTCTATTCTTCTGCAACCAACAAAGACAGGCACCCTTTTTAGTGCAGGGTCTTTCAACATTGGGATCTTATACCCAGTGTGGACGGTTCTGACAAGAGCCTTCTAGTGCTCTTCCCAGGTCTCAGCAGCACATGCCAGCCAATGAGAGCATGGGAAACCTTGTTAGAGGTGGTGGTAGAGTTCAAGGAGTGCTCTGTACTAGCTCCTGAGAATCATTCCACCGTTGTGAAATGAAACAAGTGCTGACGACCTGTCATATGGTTTGCATTATGATACAATACAGTACTTAGTCCTCCAATAACTACTGTGGTTCGGCTCTTCAATACAATATGAATACATTATGATACTAGAAGCACAGAGTGTTGCTTGTGGCAACCTTGCTCAATTCTGGTTGGCATTTCAAACTTCAACTCAACCATTCTAAGCACTATTATATACTAGCAAAGTGCAGTATATTATTGGTATATAGACTAGGCAACAGACTTGAGCAGTAGTAGCTTATCAATGTGAAGGGATGTATAAAGAATTGAAGAGACAGGATAAAAGAATGGGAGTTTAGAAAAAGGTAATTAATGCTTGGTCTTTTAAGAAGCAAGGAGTGTGGGTTATAGAACAGCTGTGATTGACTATACATGACGTTTCTTAAACAGGGATGCCATGTCGTTAGCATTCATGATCCTTCACTTGGATGGCAACTGTGGAGGAGGCCTGGGTGGAACAAGGATTCACATCTTGCTAATTGTCAAACTAGTTAGCATTGAGTTGAGTCAAGCGAGTAAGAGAATAAGTACCGGATAGCAGTGTCATGTTAAGTTCGTGGACGTTACCCAGAACTTCGGAGGTTGGAGACTTCGAAAGTGTACGAGGGGGGTAGGGACTTGGCTTCAACTTATGGGTTGCGCCACCTACTATTGTTCGGTCCCTAATTTTGGGGGTCAGAGTATCGGAGGTAGTCCGGAGGTTCGGACTCGGAGTTACTACTAATAGTATCTAACTATGGAGGTAGTGTTGCGAGAAGACTGGAGGTTGGTAATGGGAAAATAAGTCGATATTCGAACTAAAGAACTGGATACAAGTTTGGAGGACTGTTAATACCTTGTAAGCTAATTGTATCCTAAGAATGTATAACAAGAAAGATATAAGAGGCATATAACAAGTGGAGTTTGGAATAGGATTGGAGGGTCGGATTGAGAGAGGTACAAGTATTCTACTTTGGGTCGTGAATGAGAATTATACTTTAAGAGGTAAACAACAAGAACTAAAGCAGAACATAATAGTTACTTCGGAGTTCAGAGGTCAGAAGGTTTGGAGCTTCAGTGTTAGATCTCAGGGATCTAACATGTCACAAGTATCATTTTGCTTAGACTTGATATACCAGTGAGAGAACATCACGTGGCATTCAATTATGGCACCTGCCAGCCTACATTGATAGTCTCAGGGCTTGATCAGTCATCCATGCATGTCTACTGCAGGGAGTGGATTGATGATATGTGTCCCCTTCTTGATCATTGAACTGAGCTGGTCTTTGGCTGCAGGCCCCACAGGCCAGTTCTCAATCAAAAAGTCATGATCTGGAACTGCAATGTATTAAGAAGTGCTAAAGATGCACTAACAGGAATGATACCTATTAGCCTGCACGCAATGGTCCTTCTACCTGGATGGTCTATAATGCAGTCGTTCATGGGCAAAGAGACTACAGCTGTGGGTTGACTAGTATGGAGAACGAGTCGTACAACCTGTTCTTCTGGGATATAATGCAGGTGACTTCTTGTGATGATCGCCCTGCTTCGTGTGATGTATGACGTAGGCTTGTGACGTGTGACTTGTGACGTATGCGCGGCTATGTCCTGTGACAAAGCTTCGACTTGGTGCCCTAAACTTGGGACTTGACTTGAACTTGAGCGTAAGACTTAGAGATACTTGACTTGAGAACTGAACTTGACTTGTTATTGTACTGAGAGATGGAGCCCTTTATATACACATCCCCAAGCTACAATGATGTCATGCACTGCAATGGGTTGAGTCATATGATGAGCAAGCAGGTCTGAGTCGGAATGAGTAATGGCGAGAACACAAAACACAAAAGGGGAAACAAGGGAGAAATTACAATAGTGAAAGTAAGCGAGAATGTGTCAGATAGGGGTAAAGTATGGCAAATGAGTAATAAAAGATCCAAAAATAGAACAAGTATGAGTCATGACAAGAAAAGACTAACTAAAATAGAAACAAGGTGAGTCATTCTGAAACAAAGTGAGTCATGACAAGAACACTATAAATATCCACCAATCATAGTCATACAAATGGTCCACTTTCTCCGAGATGAGTCATGGGATTAGTCAGCACAATTGAGTCATAAGAGTGAGGGTGACGAATCAATAACAGAAATAACTCCTGAGCTTCTCCTTAATCCACTCCCATGATAGAACACAAGGGGGAGACAGTTGTATATGGTCTCGAGTGGTTCTATGATGAAGGTTGAGTTGAATTGACGTGGGAGGGTTGGTTGGGTATGGAGCCCGGAATTCTGCCTCATATTCTTTCCTTCCTTCATTGTGAATGACCTTGCCCATGTATCCGAGGAACGTGAACGGCTGCACATCGTCTTGGAAATACACAGAATCTCCAATGGCATATGATTTCAGAATAGAGGAATGTGATTTCTTCGTTGAGAGCCATGCTGCTTTAGGTGACTGGGGGTAAAGCATGTGATGAAGCTCGGCTTGTCTTTGAATATCTTCCGAATTGAGTGACCATTGTGATAATGAGGGCAATGTTGGGGAGTAAAAGGTCTGAAGGGGAATAGAGTTTGAAGCTGCGTTGTTGATGGATGGCATGGGGATAACAATGAACTGATAATCAATGGGATATGGCTGAGTCATCTGGCTGGCTGAATTGAGATGATGGAATAAGCTGAAATGAAATAGACACGTGTGGAGCTTAGAGTTTTTAAAGACTCTTCAGAGTTTGAAGCTTTTTAGATACGTGTCATTCGATTTTCCTTCAGCGCATACGAAGCCAAAGCTGTCAGTGCAACTTACCATAGTGAGATAAATCCTCACTATCCTTCTGTCAAGATTGAATTTTGGAGTAAAGGTATAATGTCAGTGTAATTCCAACATGGGCCTACAGTCATAGCTGTTGTAAATGTAACCTAACTATTTGTACAACTCATCTTCACACGGACCCGTAGCTTCATTGAAAGGACACTTACCTCATATTGCTTTCTTTCTTCACACCCTCATCCTCTATACCTCCCATCGTTCAAATAACGATGTTCCCACTTTTCACCCGGGCTACAAGTCGAGTCGGCATATTGGTGTCATCGGCTCCACACACGACCCGATCAGCAATCATGAGTCGAGTCATAGCCGAATCATGCCCAATGATCAAGGCAAGCATGCGTGAGACACCCGAGACACAAACACATCACATTACTACCCCGAGTCGCAAGCGGGCAGAACCCTGAATGAGTCGAGCCAACCACACCGAGTATGTACACTCACATGCCACATCACCCTTGCTTGTACCGAGTATGCGACACACCACACGGGGAACACACACCATCCATGGCACTAGGGGAACGTCATGAGCCTTATCCCGCAGCACATCTCTGATTTACAAGTGATTTCACATGCATACATCTGTTGTATTTAGCTTGCCCGTTGAACATACTGTAATCACAGATAAAATCATTATCCCTTCGAGTCACACTTACGAGACACATACCTTCAAGTCATATCTCCTCATACATGTTCCACATCACCTCGAGACACAGGCATATCCTTGTCACATCATTGTTATACCTCACATCAGTATTCACCCGTACCCTTGTATTCTTTACAATAGCAAATAACCCAAGAGTAGTACGTGAAGAATCACACACATCCTCAAGGAAAGGTCACCCCAGTTCAAGTGTTCCTTTAGCTGATCCAAACACTTCTGTGAAGTGCTGTAAATGGCGGCCTCGGCAACACCTATAAAGGGATGTAGCAAGTAAGATCAAGGGTTCAAGCTCACTGTTAGGCACAACTACCAATGAGGGAGTAGGTCGTTGCACTAAGGTTTTTCCTACAAGTGAGGAGTCAAATAACGAGGTAGACATATGATAATTGAACTAGGGAATTATACATGTGGAATTGAAGTACTTATAGTAAAGAGTGAATGCAGAGGGGGATGGATTGAGAGGGGTGAGAGCACTGTGGAGTTAGAGTATGTATTATGACACAGAGTCAGGGTCAAACTACCTTCATGGGGCATGGTGACAGATGGAGTCTGGGAGTGAAACCCATTGGTTACACTGGACTTCTGCTCATCCTTGGTGACCCTGTATGTCACAAGGGGACTGCAAATGATGTGAAACGAGAGCAAAGTATTGTGGTACAATGGTGAAGATCATGTTCGGTGACCAGCAAATAGGAGTGAGATTGACTATGGAGGCCTTGCTGATCTTGGCATGGTGGAAGGACACTAGGGAGGTTGACGGAGTTCGCTAGACTCAGGATGTGGAAAATAGCAGTCATGACACCTTCTTCCATTCTTATATAACAACAAGCTTTCGGTACCCATGCTTCGCACCGCGGGCGTTGCCCGTTTAATTGATCAGTAGTTTAATGTATCTCACTAAAAACAAATACTAAGTTCCAACATCTCCCATGTCCATATATCTTTTGTATCCATGTATCTCCCATGTCCCTGTATCTCCCATGTCCCTGTATCTCCCATGTCCCTGTATCTCCCATGTCCACATATCCACCATGTCCAAGTATCCCCTATGATCATGTATTCCCCATGATCACGTATTTCCCATGATAACTTATTCCCTGTAATCACATATCTCCTGTGACCATGTATCTCCCACATATCCCTTATGTATCTCCCACATCCACATATCCCCTGTATCCAGGTATCCCCTGTATCCAGGTATCCCCTGTATCCAGGTATCCCCTGTATCCAGGTATCCCCTGTATCCAGGTATCCCCTGTATCCAGGTATCCCCTGTATCCAGGTATCCCCTGTATCCCCTGTATCCAGGTATCCCCTGTATCCAGGTATCCCCTATATCCAGGTATCCCCTGTATCCAGGTATCCCCTATATCCAGGTATCCCCTGTATCCAGGTATCCACCGTGATCAGGTATCCCCTGTATCCAGGTATCCACCGTGATCAGGTATCCCCCATGATCACATATCCCCTGTGTCCACATATCCCCTATGATCACATATCCCCTGTGATCACATATCCCCCATGATCACATATCCCCCATGATCATGTATCCCCTGTGATCACGTATTCTACGTGTCCATGTATCCCATGTGTCCACGTATCCCATGTGTCCACGTATCCCATGTGTCCACGTATCCCATGTGTCCATGTATCCCATATGTCCACGTATCCCATGTGTCCACATATCCCCCATGATCACATATCCCCTGTGATCATGTATCCCCTGTGATCATGTATCCCCTGTGATCATGTATCCCCTGTGATCATGTATCCCCTGTGATCATGTATCCCCTGTGATCATGTATCCCCTGTGATCATGTATCCCCCATGATCATGTATTCCCCATGTTCACATATCCATGTATCTCCCATGTCCACATATCCATGTATCCCCCATGTCCATGTATCCATGTATCCCCCATGATCATGTATCCCCTGTGTCCACGTATCCATGTATCCTCCATGTCCACGTATCCATGTATCTCCCATGTCCACATATCCATGTATCCCCTATGATCATGTATCCCCCGTGTCCACTGTCCACATATCCATGTATCCCCCATGTCTACGTATCCATGTATCCCCCATGTCCACGTATCCATGTATCCCCCATGTCCACGTATCCATGTATCCCCCATGTCCACGTATCCATCTATCCCCCATGTCCACGTATCCATGTATCCTCTGTGTCCATGTATCCCATGTGTACACATATTTCACATCTCCATATATCACATGTGTCCAAGTATCCCTCATGTTAATGTATCCCCTGTATTAACGTAGCCCCCATGTTAATGCATCCCCCATGTCCAAGTATCCCCCATGATCACATATCCCCCATGTCCAGGTATCCTCCATGTCCAAGTATCTCTCATTTTCATGTATCCCCCCTACTGGAATCATTACCATACCGGGATCATTACCATATCCCAGATCAGTACCATACCCATATCAGTACTCTATCCCCAGATCCCCAGATCAGTACCATCCCCAGATTACCATATCTATTCCTTATTTTCACTCTCACAAAGCCATGTTATTTATATCCTACCTGAAAGGGTGTCAGGAGGGTGGCAGGATAGTGGAATGAGGGAAGTTGGGTGATAGCCTGGGCTGGGTAGTATTGCTAGACCAGTGCTGGGTACCATAGTGCTGCACCGGTGGAGTGGTCCGCTGACAAATTGCTGATCTAAGAGCTGACAAAAAACACCCACAGGCACCACACCTGCTACTTTATACTATTGACAAGGTTCGGTACCCATGCTTCGCACGGCGGGCATTGCCCGTTTAATTGATCGGTAGTGTAATGCATCTCATTGAGTCAAACACCTTGTGGTAAGTCAAATGTATCCCCTATGTCCACACATCCCCCCTGTCCACATATCCCCCATGTCTATGTATCCCCTGTGTCCACATATCCCCTATATCCAAGTATCCTCCATGTCCATGTATCCCCCATGATTATGTATTCCCCATATCCAAGTATCCCCCGTGATCATGTACTCCCTATGTCCAAGTATCCCCCATGATCACATATTCCCTGTGTCTAAGTATCCCCCATGATCACATATCCCCCGTGATCATGTATCCCCTATGTCCACATATCCCCCATGATCATATATCCCCCATGTCCACGTATCCCCTGTGATAACATATCCCCCGTAATCACGTATCTCCCATGTCCACATATCTCCCATGTCCACATATCCCCTGTGATCAGGTATCCCCTGTGTCCACGTATTCCCCATGTCCACATATCCCCCTTGTCCACATATGGCATATGTCCATGTATCCCCTATGATCATGTATCCCCTATCTCCACATATCCCCAATGTCCACGTATCCCCCATGTCCACATATCCCCCATGTCCATGTATCCCCTGTGATTAGGTATCCCCTGTCTCCACATATCCCATGTCTCCACATATCCCATGTCTCCACATATCCCCTGTCTCCATGTATCCCCTGTCTCCAAGTATCCCCCATGTCCATGCATCCCCTGTGATAATGTATCCCCTGTGATAATGTATCCCCTATGTTAATGTATCCCCCATGATAACGTATCCCCTATGATCATGTATCCCCCGTGTCCATGTATCCCCCATGATCAGGTATCTCCCATGTCCATATATCCCCCATGATAACATATCCTCCATGATCCGGTATCCCCTGTGATAGCATATCCCCTATGATAATGTATCCCCTGTGATAACGTATTCCCTGTGATAACGTATCCCCTGTTATAATGTATCCCCCGTGATAATGTATCCCCTGTGATCATGTATCCCCCATGATAACGTATCCCCTATGATCCTGTATCCCCCATGATCATGTATCCCCCGTGATCAGGTATCCCCTGTGATAACATATCCCCCATGATAATGTATCCCCCATGATAACGTATCCCCTGTGTCCACATATCCCCCATGTTCACGTATCCCCCATGATGATGTATCCCACATGATCACATATCCCCCATGTCCACATATCCCCCATGTCCAGGTATCCCCCATGTTCATGTATCTCCTGTGTTCATGTATCCCCCATGTCCATGTATCCCCCATGTCCACGTATCCCCTATGATCAGGTATCCTCCATGATCAGGTATCCCCTGTGATCATGTATCCCCCATGTCCACGTATCCCCTATGATCATGTATCTCCCATAAGCACATATCCCCTGTGATCACGTATCCCCTATGATCACATATCCCCCATGTTCACATATCCCCCATGCCCACATATCCCCCATGATCACATATCCCCCATGTCCAAGTATCCCCCATTTCCATGTATCCTCCATGGACATGTATCCCATGTGTA